>JAJKFI010000125.1:950406-979889 GCA_029204185.1 Lerista edwardsae | reverse complement strand
TGTTGCAGTTTCACATCTCCCAGTCCAGAACTGATTGAAACTGGCATTCCGTCTCTCCGTCTGAGGATCAGATAAACACCTGTGTGTCCTTCAAAGCAGGCAGCTTCCCAGCTTGTTAAGGATAGTAGCTGTACTCCCTTTTAAGATAGTGTAGAATAAGCAGGCAGTTTCACACGGGAAGCCCTGGCTGCAAACACTGCACATTCCCATGAGCTCATAGTGTTCTAAGAGTCACCCCATTGGGTAAAATGGGGCACAAGGGGTCTTCAGGTATCCACCTACCAGATACACTCTGGCTGTATCCCTTTGTTCTGTTGTTAGAAGGAGTTTTTCACTGTGTGTGCTTAAGATGTAAAGCTACACTGAAACGCCGCCTGCGAGCGGCCACCAGACTTCACCGGCTTCCTAGCCGGCAGATTGAACCTTTGTACCTTTCTTACTTTCGCTACAATAAAGAGACTTTGTTATGAAAATGTGGCGATTGCTTCAATCCTTCGCTCCGGAGCGCTAAGGCAAGCGCTGAAATGGGTCTCCAAGCCCCCAACTCTGCTACTATTTACACAAATACACAACACCATCTTCCCTGACTCAGGGCGCAATCCTAAGCAGCGCTGGATTGGCTAGGTTCCGCTGCCCAAGAATGGTCCAAACGAGCTTTATGGTGGCTCTGGCACCAACCAAACTTTGCTGGCCTAACTATGCTGGCCTAAGTCCAGGTTAGGACTGTGCTCTGAGTAACATGGCGAGCAGGAACTGGCAGGCATGATGGCTGAGATAAGGAACATTTGTCACCAGAGTTCCAGTGATGACAGTATCTCTGGAACATGCTCAGATTGTACAGACACCTAGCTCCACTGGTATCCAAGCCTTCATATATTCTATTGCTTCTATTCATATTCATATATTCTATTGCTTCCCATGCATACTGATGGGACACCTTACCAAATGTCACGGGAGGAGGTTAGGATGTCCACATGTTTTTCAAATGCCCATCTAAAGGGATATAAAACCTTGGGCAAGCCTTGTGGGTTTAGACAATATGCCCACTCTTCCCTCTCCATTGTGCTGATGAAATCTGCTGCGGAAGATCAAGCTGTAAATTACACAAGGCCATTCGATTTTGATGGAAAATATTCCTTCCGTTCCTATTTTCTGTGCCCTTTTGGATATTTCCCCTGTTTTCTGACATTTCTTTTCCCCACAATTTTTAAAAAGCTTTGCAGTGATGCTGCTTTCTTCCTCGTCCCCTGTTTTTGCTGGTTAGCAAAAGCCCCATATGTTCGCTAGTCTATCAGAGACACAAGATTCCTCCAACAGCATCCATTCGAGCGATTGGCTGGCTCTACAGGCAGCTGGGTTGGTGGCTGGCATCCAGTCTACCCAAAGTGGCTGACTTGTTCTCCGAGAATGCCATTTCCTTTGGACTCCCTTTTTCACTCTAGGGAACTGGCATGCAACCTCTCTATTTACAGCTCAAGCCCCAGCCTAACAAGACTCTTTGCAAGCATCCTGTCACAAAATTTTCTCTCCCTCCCCTCCTCCCTGCTTCTTTGGCTGCATCTTTAATGTCTGCCTTGGGTAGCAAAGGGGCCGTTGTTGCCTAGAGAACAGAATATGGAAGTAACAAGACAGAACCAATTTTATTTTAAATTAAAGTCAGCATCCTTCTTTTGTGTTTGTTTCTTCCACGCAAGCATCTCCAACCGCGGCATAATAATGAGTGACAACCATCCAAAATTAAAATCTCAAGCTTATGTCTTGCCTACAACCTCAATAAAATAGATCAGCTTACTATGTTTTCCTCCGTCATTCTTTCAAACAGCAAGGCATAAGCAGTCCAAAGTCTATCCAATTTTATTTTGCCTCCTCCTTTCCACCTTGAAGCCATTTAGTATGCCTTGTGATTTTCATCTTGAAATCTATGAATACTCTTCTTTAAATGACCAGAGAGGTCACTGTTGAGTTAAATGAAATTCTCTCTCTCTCTCTCTCTCTCTCTCTCTCTCTCTCTCTCTCTCTCTCCTGAGAGATGAGATGCCTGGGAGAATGTATAAAGGTATATTATGTTTGCTTACCTTAAAAATAAAATAGCTGCAGAAGAATTAAATGACGCTGCAATTAGCAACACTAAAATGCTAGAACGTAGTAGAAAAGACAGCACCCAAACATGGCATTCATTTTACATTTTATGGTCTAAAGCTCTTTCCCCATGGAAGATGTTTCTTAATGTTGCGAATTTACTATGCATTGAAGCCATTGATTTTAATTGCTGTAGATTGCACTCAAGGGACTGGTTCATACAAGTTCGGTCATCCCTTGATGACTGCAGAATCAAGTGCACATTTGCAAGTTGGAATGAGCTGCCACAGATCAAATGCCTGACTTTACTAAATGGTTCAGGTCTTGGTTCTTTCCTTGCTCAGGCACTCGGCAAGTCTGTCTTGCAGTTATTGCTATGACTAGTTAGAATATTTATACACTGCATTTCAGGGGGAAAAATCATAAAGCTGATTGTAAATAAAATAAATAGCTGGTACCCTGTCCCAAGTGGGTTTACAATCTTAAAAATAGTGCGGAAGAAACAGCCAATGGGAAAGCTGTTATGCTGGAGATAGTTGCCACCACTTCAAAAGGCACCTCTTTGCTCACTTACAGCCCAATCCTGAACTGCTTAACTGCACAGTGGTACCACAGCATCCAGCAGGAGCGAGGTAGTGAGAACCACCCCAGCGCAGGTGTAGATGTGTCCCAGGCATGCTTTACGGCACACTTGCAACATTTTTGCGGTACACGCGTATTGCCAGTGATAAAGACCTTCGGGATTGGGCCCTTAGCAGGCTTATGTACTATGATGAAAGAGGGGATAAGAAGGAAGACCGATTTTTTACATCTCCAATCTCCCATACTATTCACAGACGCTAGCAGTGGTAAAGTGTTTTGCAAAAGATTCACTGGTTAGGGAAAGAGAACATGTTTTCAACAAGAAGGAATAGTGATGTTCCATATACCATTGATATGGTTTTGTATATAAAATGTAACCCAAAACTGTGGCGGTTTTACTGCTAGATGGTACCTCCTTTCCTGTGGAGTCTGACCTTGTGTGATGAGGTCAGTTTCTGCATCAAAATCCAACAGCTTGGGTCAGTGGTCACCAACATTTTCAAATTTAAGACCTGCAATAACCCTCACCTTCAATTTAATTTTTTTACTGCGGGCACAATCCTAACCTTGAGTTAGGCTGGCATAGTTAAGCCAGCAAAGTTTGGCTGGCACAAGGGCCACCATAAAGTGCATTTGGGCCACACTCAGTCAGGGAGGATGGTGCATGTCTGTGTGCTGGCCGCTCTGACTCCAAAAGTGGTCCAAACATACTTTACTATGTCCCTTGTGGCAGCCAAACTTTGCTGGCTTAGCTATGCCGGCCTAATTCAAGGTTAGGATTGAGCTCTGAATGTCTCTCTCTCCCTCATTTTTTCCCATTCTTGCCACCCACCACACTCACATACCCTAGCCTTGAATCTAGTGCAAACCCAATTTAGGTCAGTGTGGATCACAACAACCCATCAAGCTGAAGATTGATGACCAGAGACTAGAGCAGTTCCTGGGATCCTGAAGTTGTAAGACAACTTCTGTAAGTTGCTGTAAGATCAGTAATGGTGAACCTTTGACACCCATGTCACGATGTTTTGGGTGACAAGCCAGAGTTCACCAACACCTGACAACAACTGAGTTTGTTTTACTCGTATTTCATTTTTGTAATGATTTGATGCTTCATTATATAATGCAGAGCCCCACATATGATTGGGCTGTATTTCTTAAATAAATGAAAATATTAATAATTGTTTCTCTTTCGTTTGCAGGAGGGGGAGTGATATGCAAGCAGAGTCAAGTTAGGCATTTTTGAAATGGCACACCCAAAAGGTTTGCCATCACTGCTATAGATTGTGATTCTGAAGCTGTTATGCCTGAGTTGTTTAGCCACTCTCAGGAATTCAGAGTAGTGACAATGGACATGTGGCGAGCTGGGTGATGTTATTGCAATTACTGTCTCCTACCTTTTTGGCATTCACTAGATCAGTGGTTCCCAAACTGTGGGTCGGGATCCACCAGTGGGTTACAAGGCAATTTCAGGTTGAGAAGCACCTAGAGCAGCCATATTGAAAATATGGGAAGATGGGATGCTGGAAAGGGGGAGGGCTGTGTGTTGTTTTGCTTGTGTCGAGACTGTAAATAGGCTTTCCCCCCTTTCTGATTCACCTTGCTATTAGAAAATTGCATAGAAATAACCCAACTTATTGCTGCCTTCTCAGGAAAGAAGCAGGCTCTGGCATCACAATGATGCTACTTTCAGCCATGGCATCACTTCTGGTGGGTCCTGGACAGTTTGTCATTCTAAAAAGTGGATTCTGATGCTAAAAAGTTTAGCACTAGAGCATGTACAGAAAGCAAACTATATGCACATGTTCTAATGAATTAGCACAGGTCAGGGGGGGAAGCCGCTGCCTATCCGTATGCTCATTATATACTGAATGCCTGGATCTTAGCTGACTGTGGCCCAAATCCTATCCAACTTTCCAGCCCAGATGTAGCTGTGCCAATGGTGCGTGTGCTGCATCCTGCGGTGGGGATGCAGTCACTGAGGCCTCCTTAAGGGGAGACAACGTTTGTACCCTTACCTTGGGGCTGCATTGCCACAGCAGCAGTGCTGGAAAGTTGGATAAGATTAGGCCCCGAGTCCAGCGGTGTCATCTGGCAACGAGCTGCCGGAATGCTAGGCGGGACTTACCGCCTGATTGGCTGCCCGTCTGTGATGTGTCGCCGCCTGCCCGCCCACCGCGCGGGCACCCCTGGCTTCGGAGGGGGTGCCCGCTTGCCTGGGGGGCGCACTGAGTGCCTGGGCAAGCAGCGGAGGGGCGTGCCAACCGGAGGGAGCCCGCGTGGCAGGCAGGCAGGCGGCGACACGTCACGGACAGCCTGTCAATCAAGCAGTAAGTCCCGCCTAGCGTTCCAGCAGCTCGTTGCCGGATGACACTACTGCCTGAGTCCCACTGTCCAAGCTCAAATCCAAGTACTTCATACTCGATAAGCTAGTGGATCAAGCTTGGAAAACTAAACTTAACTGTATGTTTTCAGGAGGTCGACACACTGTCAAGTACAACTGCAGATCTTCCATGTGCAAAAAGTTACCTTGAGGAAAAAAAAATGGGCCAGATGAATTCTCCCTCAATGCTCCACATGTGCCTGGGGATACTGGGGGTGGTGGGGAAAGTGGCGAATAAAAAATGTCAGTTAAAATGGAGCAGACAAAATAATATACACATCAATCAGTGTCTAGTAACAGTCTCCATAATGTTACTTATTACAGGTTTTCATCAAATATGCATTGTTCTCCTGAGCAGCCTGTTACGAAGACAGACATTTTAGTGTAAAATTATATGAAAGGAGACTCAGAAAAGATTGTTCTCTGTTTTGTGGGGGAGATGCAGTTCAATTTTTAAAAAATCATATAATTGTTATGGAAAGAGCCAAATAAATCAAATATTTTACTGCTGACAAGATTTTTTTTATCCTTGCCTGTGTAATACCCCTTGCATCACCAAATAATCCAGTAAAACAAAGTCGATTGTCAAGTTGTTAACAGCAAAAATAATGGTGCACATTTTTTTTCCATCACTCCCTTCCATTATGGGATAGTTTTGCTCAATTTATTTCAATGGCATTGTTATAAATATGAAAGAGCGCAGGACTTAAAACTATCTGCTATGGGCCAAGCCACAATATTCTAAATATTCTAATAGCCTGGTCCTCTCTCTCTCTCTCTCTCTCTCTCTCTCTCTCTCTCTCTCCCCCCCTTTCCAGGTGCTTTGTGCATGCTAAGGGCCTGCTTCATAGCCCATAGCCTTCTGTCTTTGAGACCCGTCTTTGCCCAGGCAGATTTACATGGTGAGTCCTCGGCTGTCACAGCTCTGCAATTCAGCATTCACGGGTCTTGCAGGAGCTTTCCTATTTTCTTAACTGAAAGTTGTTCTATCACCAGTTCATTGGGTTTTTGGCACTATCATAGTGCAAAGCCTTGTGCCTGAGAAACCGAGATAGTTCCAGATCACTGGATCTACTGGGGACTACTGTATAAAAGAAATGCAGGATGCACATGCATTCACAAGCATTTTACTAGTGACGGTTGAAGGACCTCTGGTCCCTCACGAATTGGCTTTGAAATAGCTTGACCTTCAGGACAATCCTATACAGGTTTATTCCAAAGTAATGTTAAATGTTATGCTATGTTATATGAAATTGGGCGAACTCAGGAAGCTAGTGGAGGACAGGGAGGCCTGGCGTGCTGTGGTCCATGGGGTCGCGAAGAGTCGGACACGACTTAGCGACTGAACAACAACATGTTAAATGAGGCTTACTTTCAGGTGAGTATAGGACACTTAGGGCCTGATCATAAAATATGTGTGTACCGCTGGCTAAAATTTTATTTTATTTTATTTTGAAGAATTTATACCCCGCCTTTCCCACGCCGAAGCAAATGCCCAAGGCGGATTACATGAGCAGGCTTGTCTAAAACACAATTTTTGTCAATGGGGTTTTTACAAATCTACAGTATTCTTGTGATCCGCCAATCCTCAGGCCCCTAAAGCATGTTTGCAACACCATGGGAGGAGAGAGCACTGGCACGGAGCCGGCTCTAGTTAGCGCCTGGCCTCAGCACCAAGAAGAAGAATCGCCAGTGCGCTAGCAGTGCAGGTGACTAGTAAGTGCATTCACGGTGGGGGAAGGGCAGAACTAGGCGGGGAAGGATCGGGTCTGCTGAGGGGTTGCGACCAGGCCGTGGCTTCCACCACAGGATCCTATGGCCTGCCTCGGGTCGGGAAGCCTGACACAGGGCTACTTGAGTCTCTGCCATCAAAATAGCTTAGGACAGGGCTGTTAATCAGCCTTAGGGCGCAATCCAATGACACCCATTGGGACGACGCAACGTACTTTCATCGGCCCAACGTCACTAGCGCCGACACAGAGGCACGAACTGGCACCACCTTGTCGGCGCTAGTGCCGTTGGGCCGATGCTAGCAGCAGCGAAGGGCCAAGGGCACCAGGCCAAGGCCACGCAGTGCCGCTTTTGCGACAGCTAAACTCAGCTGGTGCAAGAGCAGTTCTGGGCGTGGCGAGAGCGGGCAGGAGGGACTGTGTGGGGGTGGGGTGGGCCAGTAGGCATGCCACCCCGGGGAGGGGGTTAGGGGTGGGATGCAGCCACTAGGCCACATCCAAGCCTCCATCCCCAGGCCATGCGTCCCCAGTTCAGGCCACGCAGCTTGCTCACATCTGCACCTGCTAAGCAGCAGGTGCAGCTCCGAGCAAGCTCATTGTGGTGGCTGGCGCCTACCCCAGGGAGGCTCCAGAGGCCGCCTAACTTGCACTGGATACTTGCCCACCGGCCTTGCTGTTCTGGCGCAAGTTAGGATTGCACCCTTAGAGCGCAATCCTAACCTGGAGTTAGGCTGGCACAGTTAGGCCAGCAAAGTTTGGCCGGCACAAGGGACACCATAAAGTATGTTTGGACAATTCTCGGAGTCAGAGAGGCCAGCACACAGACTCCGAGAGTGGTCCAAACACGCTTTATAGTGGCCCTTGTCCTGGCCAAACTTTGCTGGCCTAACTGTGCCGTCCTAATACAAGGTTAGGATTGTGCTCTTCATCTGCGTCAATTCCAGTTAGATTAGAAACTTAGTGGATCAAATCCCTCAATTCCCCATGAACCTCAAAACCCCCTTCCATTTCCCATCATCCATGACCCTGTGTGAGTGAGGAACATGAAGAAAACTACATTTCCCAGCACTCCTGTGCCTAGCTTGATGTCATAAAAATTCCTGTGCCAGGCATGGAGCGGAATGTGGGAGAGAGTTCTGCTCTCTCCTGTTTTCCCATTGCAACTGGCAGAGCAACAGCAGCAAGTGGACAGCTGGATGGGAGTTGGAGACTGTTAGGTGGAGGGGAGGAAGAAGTTCTTTTCCATCTAAAATAGCCTTGCATTTGGATTGAATATTACAAGTTTCTGGAGTTCATGTTCCAAGTCAAGAAGTTTGGTGAAATCTCCGCAGTGTACACCACTCTGTGTTACTTGGTTTGTTTGGATGAAACTCACTCTTGCTTAATCAAATGGGAACACTTGAGCTAGAGGCATGACTGAAACCAGCCCAATGCTGTTTCCAGCACTGAGATGGCTGGAGGTCTTCTATTCCTCCATTCTCTTACTCCGGGTAAAGCCTCAGCCTGCACAATGTAGTTGCTTGGATCTGCACCAGCAAAATCACTGGTGAAAGTCCGAGTAGCCTCACGCTGGGCTTCTAAGCCTGGGCAGGGGGGAATCGTTGTCGGCATGCACCAACGCCACCAATCCTGCCCCCTCATAAGCCTGATCCATCTCTAATCTGCCCTCCCCCTTCCCGCTAACCCCCTTCCCTGCCCTTCCCTGCTCCTCCCCGCTGCCTGGCAAGCCCTTCCAGTGCTCCTTGTAGATGCATTGCTTGCGGGATGGTGCAGGCCTTCCAGCCAGTGCTGCTTACTTGCTGGGTGTTGCAATGTACTTTACGGCATGTTTGCAATAGCCTAGGCTGGCGCAGCAGTTGCTGCCCCAGTGCTCCTTGTGAATAGGACTGCACCGTAATTTAGGCTCAGTTTCTCACGCTTCCAATTGGCTTGTCAACCGAACATCAAAGTCTTGATAGATACGCTCCAATTTGGAGTGGTTGTGCACTCAGATCTAATACATTTTTATATTGCATTATCTTGCCAACTCACAACAGGACAGAAATGTAGTAGTATTTTCTGGGGGGAAAGAATCAATACATTCTAAAAAGCACAATTTGCCTAGATGTCTTGCTAAGAGGACTTGGAATTGACTGCACCATAAATATAAAAGGAAAGCATGTATGTTTCTAGTGAAAAAAGTTGTTCAATAATAATTTGTCTCATCGTTCGCCTGAGCTTCAAACATGATTAGTCGATACTTGTGCACTTCAGTGGTGTTTTAGGGTGTAAGGCGTTATACAGCTGGAAGCTCTTCCATCAAGGCAAAACAGCTGGGTAGGATGCAGTTTTAAATGTGCAAGCCAAACAGGAAATAAGACAGCAGTTTGGGATCTTTTTCTTTTCTTACATTTGGTACAGGATTATGTTGAACTAAACAAAGAAGGGACTATAAAGATTAATAAGAACATAAGAAGAGCCCTGCTGGATCAGGCCAAAGGCCCATCTAGTCCAGCTTCCTGTATCTCACAGCAGCCCACCAGGTTCCCCAGGGAGGCATGAGACAACATGATGCTTGGATCCTGTTGCCACTCCCTTGCACCCGGTACTCTGAAGTAGCCTACTACTAATGTAAGGAGGTTGCACAATCCATCATTGCCTATAGCCCACGATGGACTTTCCTTCCAGAAATCCGTCCAATCCCCTCTTAAAGGCATTTAGACCAGATGCCATCACCACCTCCTGTGGCAAAGAGTTCCACAGATTAACTACCCGCTGGGTAAAAAAGTACTTCCTTTTATCTGTTTTAACTCTCCCAACCCTCAGTTTTAGCGGATGCCCCCTGGTTCTGGTGTTTTGAGAGAGGGAAAAGAACATCCCTCTATCGACTCTATCCCTTCCGTGCATTATTTGTCCCCCCTCAGGCGCCTTTTTTCTAGGCTGAAGAGCCCCAAACGCTGTAGTCTTTCTTCATAAGAGAGGTGCCCCAGCCCTGAAATCAGTGATGTCATTCAGGGGGAACGGACCAGAACAGGCGTTCCGGATCCTAACGGGCTCCGTGGATGGTTCCGGGTTCCCGACAAGTGCCAATCAAAAGTGAGTTCCTGTTCCTAAATCATTTGAATGACACCACTGCCTGTAATCATTTTTGTTGCTCTCTTCTGCACCTTTTCCAGCTCTACTATATCCTTTTTGAGGTGCGGCGACCAGAACTGTACACAATATTCCAGGTGTGGCCTTACCATCAATTGTACAATGGCATGATAATATTGACTGTTTTATTCTCAACCCCTTTTTTAATGACCCCAAGCATGGAATTGGCCTTCTTAATTGCTGCCGCACACTGGGTCGATACCTTCATTGAATTGTCCACCAGCACCCCAAGATCTCTCTCTTGAGCTATCACAGACAGCCTATAGGTTTTTTTTTTTGTTTTTTGCCCCAGTTGCATCACTTTACACTTGTCTACATTGAAATGCATCTGCCATTTTGCTGCCCATTCCCCCAACTTGGAGAGATCCTTGTGGAGCTCTTCACAATCCCTTCTGGTTTTTACCACCCGGAAAAGTTTTGTGTCATCCGCAAACTTGGCCACCTCGCTGCTTATCCCTGTCTCCAGGTCATTTATGAACAAGTTGAAAAGCACTGGCCCCAAGACAGATCCCTGGGGCACTCTGCTTTTCACCTCTCTCCATTGTGAAAATTGTCCATTGACCCCCACTCTCTGTTTCCTGGCCCTCAACCAATTCTGAATCCATAAGAGGACCTGCCCTCTTATTCCCTGACTGTAAAGTTTCTTCAGCAGCCTTTGGTGGGGGACTGTGTCAAACACCTTCTGAAAATCCAGGTATATGATATCCACAGGTTCACCCACATCCACGTGCCTGTTGACCTTTTCAGAGAATTCCAAAAGGTTCGTGAGGCAAGACTTACCCTTACAGAAGCCATGCTGACTTTCCTTCAGCAGTACTTGTTCCTCTATGTGTTTTAGGATTTTATCTTGGATGAGGTAATTAATCTTACCTACAGCAGAATTAATTAACTCTACAAAGTCTGCAGCACAAGTCAACTCACACACTCCAAACCAGAGTGTGCCCCAAGGTAAATAACTCAGAGGACTCAAGCAATTGAGCATGCAATTGAACTTATTAGAAGGCCAGAAAACAGGTGATTAGTCGAACTGGCAAAAATCCTTTGTTGTCCAAAGCATATATTTATACATCCGATGAATTCTGGATGTGGTGATGGGGCAGAGGAGAGGGCAAATCAGGCCCAGGAAGGCGGGTGGGATTAGCAGTGGCACACATTGAATTCCAACCCCCTTCCTGGGTCTAATCTGCCTTCTGGGGTCATTGTGGACTTGTACTAGGCAACTGAGCTTCAAATGAGTGCAAACTGCCCTTTGTCAACATCCTGTTTTTTCCTCCTCTCCTATGCATCTCTATGCTCTTTTCTTTTTTTCCTTCCTTTTCCCAAGATTTTTCCCTTGTACCTTTTTTCCTTAGCATCTAATTCTTCCCTAATTTTAAGTATATGGAGTGGGTTAGTAAGATAAACTTGATTTATTCTAACCTTTATTGTACATTTATTCCCAGAATAATGTGTCACACCTTACTGTGTTGCACCTTTATCTTTGTTCCTCTTATCATTGTTAAATGCAAAGCTTTATTGTGGTGTGTCACAAGCCAATTGCTAGGGGCAAGTGAATTTGGTTCCCAGCTGCATGTGTGCATGTTATATGTGTCTTTAAGCATACCCGGTAATACCTTTCTGACCATAAAAACAACATTTAGAGGGGCTTGAACTAGGCCCATTCACTGAAACCTGAAAAAGTTGGTGGAAGCAGGGAAGGTATAATTCCTATTAATTTATATCCTGTGTTTTGGAGAAAAAGGCAAGAGTTGGTAAAACCAAGATTGTAAGAAAATATACTGTAGAAAATGCAGATTTCATGGGGACACAAACTCTTGTGAATAGCACATCCAAGCCAGAAATGAGATACAAATCAGGTTAGAGTTAGCACCAAAATTTCCATCAAGAGCCTCAAAAAAGAAAAAGACAAATTAATGTCCAGATTCTTCCCAAGATGACATATCTGAGAGTTTTCAAAAGAAGAAAGATGAGTACATTTATCTGTAAGATGAGTAAATTTATATCGGGGAAGGGGGGGCTGTTTACAGAAACTGCAGATGAATCAAGTTGTGATGGTGACCCATTTAGGAGTGTCACCGTCCTCCTAATACCCGTTTCGGAGGCAGCTGTGTTCTCACTCTTACCCTGCTATTACCTCCTCCTGCACCCCAGTGGGTGATACCATCTGCTACCATAAGACGCTCACCACCTGCAATGTGCTATCCCACTCCCTTAATCCACTAGGCACTTAAGAGATTTACTTCTGCTACAATGACCTCTTTAATGACAGTGATCAGAACTTTATCATCAGCAGCCTTGTTATCTTTAGCCCCCTAGAAATAAACTGGAACTGAAGTCTAAGCAGCCCCCTTCTCCCCAAAACGGGGATATGGAAATTCAGCTTTTGATATTAACTTCTGCAATGTCACTCGTTGCACAGTTTCCTCTCTTCAAGCAATGCAATATGCCAGCTTTTTTGCGGGGGGGGGGGAGGGATTGTAGAAGACTGATTTTTGATCACATCCAGCTCTTTCCGCCTCCTTCTCTCTTCCCTCAAATGCCTTAAATGGCAAGATATGGCCATCTGAGGAAGTGCGGCAGCCCAGGGTGTTGCGAGCCATTAAGGCTTGGCAGAGATAAACATCCCCTTGAGCATCATATGCTGTGAAGCACAGATGTGTTAATCCACATTATGATAAACATTACTTAGAGTAATTTTATTTCCACTGGTAAGACAGTTTATCAAAGGAGATGCATATTCTGTTACTTCGGGCAAAAGAAGCGAGCAACTTCAACGGCTAATAGGTTTGAATTGATCTGTGAAGGGTACATAAACGAGACCCATCTGCTTTATTATGCCACTCGTTAGCCCAATGAAAATATTCTGTCAATAAAGGGCATTTTACATCTCCCCCTATTAATGGCTATATATTTGCCCTCCCATGCCATTATAAAGGAAAATAAACTTTAGAACAAAAGACAAGGCTTGGACCGATATTGATTGTCTAGTTCACTAATTTTGTGACCTGCAAAAGTTGTAAATATGAGGCAAGATGGAGGTCAACTTGCTTCAGAAGGTTCTTCTGGATCGATGCATCAATACAATAACCACTGTTTTCTCATGCTATTATTTATTTGCTTATTGGGAAAAAAAAATCACACCCCACCTTTATTATACCTCATAAACTAGATTAGCAGTCTGGCTGTGTTGTGCTGAGTTTTGGTATCAACATTAAGGGCATTATCCATTCTAGAATAGTACAGTACCTGCACATGGAAGGTGTTTAATATAGCTTTGCTGCCCACTCTCCTGGTGCCAGGACTCACCCCCTGGTGGTATGTTGGGTGATACCACTGCCATCGGTACTGAAGGTTCAATGTTGGCCAAGCTATATGGTTCCTCTGATGGAAATGGGCCCTTGACCCAGCTGATCTCTGATATTCTTGTTCCACGTGTGTACTACTGCACCTATTATTGGGAATAGGTGGCCTGTTCCCTTCTATGTTTGCCAGTCCAGCACTCTGTCTCTCTCTTGGCTGAAGCTTATGGACTCAGAGCTTATGGACTGAAGGGGAGAGCAACAAATTTCTAATAAGCTTTGTGTTTTGTCTGCACTAGGCTGGACTGCGCCTATTTTTTTTAATACTACACTGATATAGCTCCAAGTACCTGGGACTACAATGTTAACTTTTTCAGTGTTCACCTTCACTGCAATGTAGCCTAAAGAAAGATAAGTTTGTGGTTTGGGAAGAGACTGAGAGCCCAATCCCATTGAACTTTCCAGCATAGATGCAGCCATGCCAACAAGATGCTTGCTACAACCTGCTGTGGGCATGCACTAATGGGGGGCCTCCTCAAGGTAAGGGAATGTTTGTTCCCTTATCTTGGGGTGACACTGCGGCTTTACTGGCACTGGAACGTTGGATATGATTGGACCCTGAGAACTTTATTTACAGCACTCCATATAGTCTTGACCCCTGGGCAAACTCCCTTGCAAAGTTTTTACAGAAATGAAGGGAACGATGCCATCTCTACCTTGAGGTGCTTAATATCCAAACAGTCAAACCTTGACACTTGTAGTGGCCATATGTAGATCATGATTCACTGTTGACCACTGGCCAATTCTGGTAGGCTGCCTTCTGCTTTCTGGGGGCTGGGATTCCTGTAAAGAACCAGATGGCCCTTCATCTATTTCATTCACACTGAGGATTACTCAACACAGAAGTGTGAGATCCCAAGTATGTACGCTTGCTTTCTAAATTTAACAGATATCGGTGTACAGTTCACAATAAAAGTAAACTTGGAGTAAACCAGTCCTGGTTCACAAGGCAATCTTTCTATTTCCTAGGATTGATTCTCATACACATAGATCTACGCCATGTGGGAAACTATGTTTGACTTCCACATGTATTTATTAGTTAGGCCAAAAATGGAAAAAAAGGGGGCAGTTTGTCTCATATCGCAGAATTCACATGTATTCAAACATGTAAACCAGTGGTGAAATTCAGCCAGTTCTCACTAGTTCTGCAGAACTGGTTGTTAATTTTAGGTTGGGAGAGGGAAGAAAGGCAGCGGCCACCCTGAAGGCCGCCCTGAAGGACATAGAACCGGTTGTTAATTTATTTGAATCCCACCACTGATGTAAACCCTACGCAGAGGCGTTGTGCCCATACAGCGCAGCGTAGTGCCTGCCATGGGTGCACACCGCAGAAAAAAGTGGCATGGATCTGGGCTCTCCCACCCGCCCTTGTCTCTATTACACTCTGAAATGGAGCTATCCTGGACGCAGAGGGTTGTGGCAAGGCTGCATGGAGGGCGCAGTGACGTCTTTTGTCACTGCCCCGCCCCAGGTGCAATTAGAGCCTGCTCCAGCTCTGCCCTTATGAAACTACTGTGGGAAGCAGCTGTAAGGGCTCATTGTTCTCTACTAAGTTTGGCGCATCATGGGATGTGCTCAGTGGTGTCATCTAAATGATTTAAGAACAGGAACTCACTTTTGATTGGCACGTGTCCGGACCCGCCCACCAGAAGTGACGTCATAAGCCGGAGGCTGGCGGAGTGCAGGTCTACCCACAGCTGGTTCCTATGGGTAGACCTGGGCTCCGGAGGCTGGTGGAGCCCAGGTCTACCCATGGCTGGTTCCTAGCCAGCGACAACGTCAGCGACAAGTGGACGGAGCCAGCTGGTTCTGTACAGCGCCTGGCGCCTACAGAACAGAAAGTGAAGAATTCTCCCCTCCCCAATTGCAGCTCCAATAGCAATGGGGACAGTCTCCCAAAGAAACCTCACACCCAGAGTGCCAGTGAAACGCTCTAGACTGGAGAGACAGCGGCAAAAGCCTTTCTATTCCTTGGTCTTCACAGCTAGGCTAGGTGGAGTTATTCAAAATTACCAGGGAAGTTGAAAATTGGCACGGGGGCAGCAGCCTCGAAGCCGAGGCTGGCTGAGCAGAATGAGGCAGGAACCTATGGAAGGGGCTGAGGGGCGGCACCACTCCGGACGGCACCCTTGGGCGCTTTCCCACACCAAAGCCTGCTTATGCTGGGCAGGTCAAGAGGGCAGCTTCAAAAAGTCCCAGCTCCCCTCCGTCCCCTCCAGGGCCCCCCTCGATTTGCCACCGCACCCCCAGGACGCCCCTTCTCCCCCTGGGCTGTAGACTCACCAGAGTGGCTGCTGACTCCACGTGTGTGGCTGGAGTGAGTGAGGAAGGGGGCTGTGCAGGACGGGACTTCCCCACTGCAGCCCTTCCCCCTTCACCCCCCTAGGAATCCGGAGTCGCTCCCTTTAACCCTCTGAGTGCCGACCAACCAAGAAGAAAAGCTCTTTGCAGAGGAATCGGGAGGGGGGAGGAGGGAGAGTGAAGTGGGCGGAGTCCGCCCTAATTTTAACTAGTGGAACTGAGTTCCCCCACGTTCCCCCTGCATGACATCACTGGGTATGCTATTAATTTTTATACACTCCGATCCATAAATTTTGTAATGAACTTGTTCATTAACTTTATTTTTATTATTTGCCTGTAAACCACTTTGTGAACTTTGTGTTAAAAAGTGGTTTATAAATACTGCTAACTGACTGATTGATTGATTGAATGATTGATTTATGAGCTATGGGATTTTGGATCTCTTTTTGTTTAACGCTCTGGTGGCAAAGTTCCAAAGTCTGGCAGCCAGATGCAAACACCTTACTCTCTATACCTATTTTTGTTTAAAAAAAATGCACAAAAACATAAAACAGCACCTTTTTGGTGTGGAACTATCGGAATAAAAACACAAAACACCGCATGTGGCGGTTTAAGATATTTTCCAAAAATTAAAATAGATTACTTTCCCAATTAGAAATAATACTGCGGCTGCATATGCTGACACTGTATCACCTATCCTAGTACACTTTAAAAGCATTTAAAATTACAAAAAATGAGAACTTAGATCACATAACACCACTTTCTGCCTTTCAAGTCACAAAATTTGCAAAAAAAACCCCAACCGCCATTTTAAACAGCCTGACGACAGCCTGCCTGGGTGCTAGATAGAGGCATTATAGCTCACTGACACAGCAGCTGTGACAGAAACAGCCAATCATTGGAACGTCAACTGGCCTATAACGTCTCCCACTCTGGCCGGATCACCAGCCTGAGCAGACTGTCTCTTGAATACAGACCACAGTGCTAACTGATGGCTTCTACCTGCTTCTCTGACCTCTCACCTGCTGGGGCTGTTGTGTCAGTTCACTTCTTTCCAGTTTACCTCCCTGCCTGCTCAGTTTCCGCATTACTCCACCCATGGCAGCCTGAACGTACAGTAATGACCAACTTTTGTCTACCTGACTTCAGATCACCAGTCCTGAAGTGACAAGATAAGGACCATGTGAAATCTCCAGTTCTGTAGAGGATTTCAGGTTTTAAAAGGGGTTGCCCAAAGCTGTGGAAGGTTTTTTTTCAAGGATTGGCTCACTTAAGCCATTTCCTTTAACATGGAAGCTGTTTCCCTGACCCTCCTTGGGCACACGACAAACACAGCATGGGATGAGCTATGAAGCACAGTGCAGGATATCATGGACACAGCCAATGGCAATTCCTTTGATTATAAATTGTTGCCAGAAAGAACCAAGACCACATGGTCTGCATGTTACATTGTCCACTGCTTGCACATAGAAGAAAGCATCTCGATGTTTATTTAATGTTCTAAAAAAATTATTTCAACACATAAGCAAATTTACATCTGAAAGAAGGCTATGTGTGACTAGAGCTCTGGTCTGAATGGAGATTGTAATAGATTTCTTCTATTAATAGATAATAGATAAGAGTAATAGATAATAAGATTACTTCTTAGATCATCCTCAATATGCACAGAGGGGAAAACAGTTTGCTTAGGAGAGGGGTGAGCGTTCATGTGCTACTCAAGACCTTTTTAACTGGAAATGTTGGGATTTAACTTGGGATTGAACCATATATGCTATGCTTTACCATAGAGCTTGTTAAACAATGGCTATATAGCATTGAAAAGGAAAACGGACATTGAAAAGGAAAATGGAACCAATGGCACCTTGGAGAGGACAATATTTACTTCTTCAACAGCTGCCAAATATAGCTTTTGTGTAAACCAGAGAACAAGGCATGGTAGTTTTGAACTGGGATTTGTTGCCTCAGGGAACAGTAGAGCATTATATACTTTCTCAAGTGTCCCCTGTAGATTTGTGAATCTTAAAAGGAAATAATACTTCTGGCTCCTCCTGAGATTGTCCTTATTCTGCTTCTCAAATGACAAGGAGAATAAAATATTAAAAACACAAAAAAGCACAAGACAAACCCAAGGACAAAAGTAGAAATGCTTTGTCTAAAAGCTCTGCGGAGAGCATTCAGTCTACGTATCAGTGCAAGAGCATACAACAAACCTGCCTTTCAAGGCAGGCAGACATCTCTAGATCAGTGGTTCTCAAACATTTTAGCACTGGGACCCACTTTTTAGAATGATAATCTGTTTGAGACTCACCGGAAGTGATGTCATGGCCGGAAGTGCCGTCATTGTGATGCCAGAGCCTGCTGCTTTCCTGAGAATGCAAAATAAATAGGGTTATTTCTCAGCCATTTTCCAATAGCAAAGTGAATCAGAAAGAAAAGAAAAAAGACAATTTGCAACCTTGACACAAACAAAACAACCAAACAGCCCTTCCTCCTTTCTAGCATCCCATCTTCCTATATTTTCAATATGGCTGCTCTAAGTGCTTCATGACCCACTGAAATTGGATTGTGACCCATGGTTGGTCCCGAACCACAGTTTGGGAACCACTGCTCTAGATCATGCACAGATGTGTAAGGACATTGTAGTGCCCGTTACATTGATTTCAACCCCACAATTTCTTTGAACTCTAGGACTGTGCTATTGAAGCAGTCTGCCTTCAGGGAGCACTTTCCACAGCAATTTGTCCCCTGAGGAAATCTGCTGTGAAATCCTCCTCCTCCATCAAAGCAGGACATGTGCCAAGCTTGTTGGATCTCACCATCTCCCAGCATGAACCAAGAGTACAAATGCTATGGCAAGAGAGGAGTGGTCGTGGTGGACAACATATAATCCTATGCATCTTTGCTCAGAAATAGGTGACGAGAATGACTCTTACATGTGTGTGTGCAGGACTGCAGACTGAGTGGGATGAACGCATCTTGTCCAGTGCACATGCAGGTAAAAGCAGGCATGTGAACGGCAAGGCACCATGCAGGGCGCAGCTTGCTATCTTGTGCGCTCAGGCTGCTGCTGTAGTATAGTGTGAACTGTTGACAGCATTATTTATAGGACAATTATGTGCTTCTTGTATTTTCCTACGCAGAAGAATAATTGCCTTTGGGTTTAAATTAGTGGAGGACAGACAATTGGAGGAAAAAAGAACAGCCAGGAGGACCTTTAACAATATATCACAGCAGAAGGGCTGGTACTCGCAAAGTGGTCTTGGGTTTAAGAACAGGGACATCACAAGCATGTGCCCCTTTTTTTACATATATTTATTTATTTATTTAAAAGATTTTTACCCCGCCTTTATGCCCGAAGGCACTCATATATGAAATGGTGACGGGTATATCAGAGTCAGAGATAAAAGTGTCACCTGTAAGGGTTTGCACTCAGGCTGCAATCCTAAGCACACTTTCCTGGGAGTAAGTCCCATTGAACAAGATGGGACTTAATTCTGAGTAGACATGTATAAGGATTGTGCTGTCAGTGTTCTTAAATCTGGGACCCCAATGGGTTGTGAGGCTTCAGTTGTGGGGTCGCAACAACTTACAGGAATGAAAAAGGTTGAAGACCATGGGATGAGAGCAGCGGTGTCATCCTACCGGTTCGCTGGGTGGAGTTTCACCATTACGCAACGGGAGGCAGCGAGCACGCTGCCGATCACCACGGAAACCCTCCCAGCGAGCGAAGAAACTCCGTCCAGCGAACCGGTAGGATGACACCGCTGGATGAGAGCATCATGAGATTAAGGGGGAGGCATCTGGTGTACCCTTCAGGTACCAGGAGATGGTGTCCCAGTTCTGCCCTGGTTCTTAGCAATTGTGCTAAAATAGCTTTCACTAGTGCTGGACTTCATGGTAACTTTTTCTGCTTTCTCTAGTAGGAATATTTGGTTAACTTGGTTATATAGCATCCCAAATAAGAATACTTAGTTACAGCTGGTAAACTGTAGCCAGCAGTACTGAGAAGGTGTCACAGGGGTGGGGATAGAGTCCCCAGAGGGGGATGAGATCAACAGTGAGCCCCCAGTCTAATATTTTATTTATTTATTGGGGTTGTTGTAGCACAAAAAAGGTTGAAGACCACTGCACTAAACTGAACACAGCAAAGAACTGTATACTAAGGACTTGCTATGCATAATAAAGAATAGGAACAAATTACATAGAATACTGCAGCCTCTGCAGCAAATGAAGTTACAGCACATTCCTATGCATGCCTTGCTGCATTACATTTAATAGACTTACACCCACAGAAGTGTGTATAGTATTGCCGATTTCTAGACCAACTGATTTCTAGACCAATCTTAAGCATGTTTACGCAGAAGTGTCCATGAGGTTTTCTCCTTAGTAGGTATGCTTAGGATTGCAGCTTTAAGTTCCAATCCTACATGTTTACCTGGATGTAGGTGTACTTGAAGCCAATGGGACATAGTTCTGCGTAAACATATGTAGGCTTGGACAGGCTTTCAGACTACTTTCTTTAGCTCTTACTCATACTTTGAGGATTAAACAATACATTACTGTATACTACCTCAAGGCCACCTTATGGCAGTGGGCAGGGGAGACATGTTGACAATAAATACATGTTACATGCAATAGTGTGCAAAAAAAGCTTCATGGACCACAGCCTTGTCACAAAGCAGCACTGAGAGAGAACAATTTGGAATGGAAAAGTAGCAGTAATGCTTAAAACACCCTCTCTTAATCTGCCATTCAATGCACATAGTAGGCAAATGATTACATAAAATGCAAACTTGGTTGCCTGGGTTTCGTGAATTGGAATATGGGAATGCTACACCTGTCCTAACAGGCTAATCCATCAAGCCTTCTAAAGCCTTCAAACAAACGCCTCAGTATGCTCAGACACTGGTAGAACCTGCAGAAATAAACTCTTTGTGCCTTGTCTCCTTGCCCCATCGCTCCTCTTCATGCTCTGAAACTTGATCACCAGCCTGTCGTCAATCACATCAAAAGGCCAAATATGTGTTGATTGTGCTATACCTAGGGTTACTAGATCCAAACTGGGACAGAGTGCCTATACCTTTAACCATTGTATAGAAGAGGGAATTTGGGCAGGTGCAGCTTTTGAAACCCTTCCATGATGAGCTGCACCTGCCCAAATTCCCTCTTCTATACAATGGTTAAGGGTATATGCACTCTCTCCCCTTTTGGATCTGGTAAACCTAGCTATACCTGCCCCAGGATTAGACCCCCTGTTCACCCTGGAGCCCGCACGTTGTATCTGAACCTGGCACATTGTCTCTCCACCAACTTTTAGGATGACTGGAATTGAGCGACTCCCTCTCTCCTTTCCCTACAATGGGATGACAAACGATCTTCTAATACCCCATGTTAGAACTCAGGGGTATAGTAGTTCTTGAATTGGTAAAGGAAGGCATTGAAGCAAAACCAGCCATACCAGCAAATGCATAACAGGCAAGCACAGGTCAGATGCTGCTGCTCTCCAATTTATCTAAAAGCTTCTATATCAGACACATTTGGTACTCCGGGAAATAAAACAAGGTCTCCAAACTTTTCAGCTGCCAAGGCCCAACCACTTCCTCTTCTGTGGGTGGGGTGGAGATGTCAGAGCAGGTCAAATATAGAATACATTATACACACATTTTGCACATTAGGGTAAGGACGTTCACAATAGGAAAATAACATTTGCCATTGTGGGGTTCCCAGCTGGCTCTTTCCCAGCAAGAGCAACACAGCCCAGCAAATGTTTCATTCAGCAGGAGGAAGAGCATATGTGGTGGCTGGAGGAGAGAGGAAGTGGGGGAGACATACCTATAATGTAATTGGAGTTCACAGGCATTCACACGGGCTGCATGGAGCTGTGAGTCAAGACTGCCAACAGTGGCCATCCTGGCTGCTGTGCTGCCCAAGACCCAGGAGCACAAATGTTCCCCCACCCACCCAGAAGTAATTGCAGTGACAAGATGACTTCGCTACAATTACTTTCAGGTGGGGGCGGTGGCGCATTCCTCAGAGTGCCACTGCCTGCCTTTTTCATTTTTTAAAAATGCAGGCTGCAATTGTTTGCTTTTTTCCTCAAAAGGATAGAGGTGTGTGGCGCTCAGAGCAGCTGCCCACGTCTACTGCTTTTGAAAAAAAAAGGGCAGCGTCGTCATCCACAAATGAACTCCCGGAACAATCGGAGGGACGTGGGCGGGACTTTTGCGTGATTGGCAGCCCGCCTGTTTTGTTCCGCAGCTGCCCTGGCCTCGAGGGGAGGCTGCCCCTGGTTGGCGCAGCCCCCCGCTGCTTGCCCAGGCACCCGGTGCGCCCCCCACCTGTCTCCCCCGGCGAGCAGGCACCCCTTGAGGCCAGGGCAGCCGCGGAACGAAATGGGCAGGCAGCCAATCACGGCGAAGCCCCGTGTAAGTCCCTCCCAGCGTTCCAGGAGTTCATTTGCGGATGACAATGCTGAAAAAGGGCAGCCCAGTGCTCCAGGGCACTACAGGGGGGCATGGATGGCGGAATGGTAGCTCCCCTGTAAGGCACACTTGACTTCTGCGTTTTTCACATTTTTGGAAAAAAAGCCGTGGCCAAGCACCCACTGCAGGGGGCAGGGGGGAGTGAGTGGTGGCTAATTGTTGCCCCCAAGCCTGCTGCCCTTGTCCCTTGTCCCTGCTGACCTCTCCCAGGTACACCTGCGCCTGCTATAGACTATCTTCACAAGGGAGGACACCCTACTGCATCACGGGAACTGTACAGTCAAAAGCAAACTTTCCTCTTTCTATATAAGCATCTCTAGCAACTGCTAGAACAAATCCACTGGTTCAAATCCACCCCTTTTCTTCTCTTCAATGTTCTATTATTACACTTACATGCCATAGGAAAATAACACAAATTTCCTTTGTCCTGCTACCCAAGTGATCTCCTTTATGCTATGAAAATGTAACAAGGTATTTGTGGCTTGGGCATTCTTAATAAATCCAGAAAGGAAAATTCAACTTTGGATATTTTCTTTCAACACATATTTTTTATGTGAGAAAATTAACATGCTTGAATTTGTGAAATGGGAGGGAGTATCCAATATAATAAATTTGTAGGAGGTAATATCACCAATAATATTACCATAAGCACTAAGAATTTCCAAGGCTATCGAAAGGAACTGTATCTACATTTTAAAAAGCACTTAACGTTTTCATAGAATTTCTGCCTAAGGAGCTCATAACATTTGACACTGAAATAATAGTGGGTTAATTATATAGGCATGTTCTTAAAGTAGGTAAATATTATTATCTTCCATTTATGTTGCAGGAGATTTTAGGTACAGAGAAATTATGTACTTTCCTTATTGTCAGGCATCTGATTATGCTATAGTCTAACGGAGCTCCTGAAAAATAGGTTGTTTTCATATGTGCAATGGAAAGAGTGTCAGATAGCTCTGTAGGAGTTTCTTCTATACTATTCCCACACTCCATGAACAATTGATTATGGACTGACGAATTCTCATTCACAGCGCAATCCTATACCCCCTTAGCGCCCGCACTGCACTCTTGCGCCAGATGAACGCTATCACAAACGTGCCACTCGGTCGGTGCAGGGCCTCCGTGAGGGCGTTCCAGAGGTGTTCCGGGGGCGTAACTGGGTGGAGCAGTGGGCGGAGACAGTGGTTATGATGCGTTGTGAAGCAGGATGGCCGTAGTGCCATATCCTAACGCCGGTTCCCGGCCATGGTGGTTTTGATTCAGGCCGCTCCTGTGCATGTTCTTCATGTACTTTGTCGGCGCAGATCCGAGCAGGCCCATAGGGGTGACTGGGGCTTATGCGAGTGCAAGGGGAAAACGTCCCCTTCTCCTGCACATTGCTGCTGCTGCCTCTGAATGAGCCTGTGGAAATGTCCCTGCTATGTAGGCCTTACATAAGGTAGGATTGCGCTTTCATTTTGGCTCAGCAACCAGTCATTCATTTTGGTATTCAATGACCCTTTCCGTCCTGTCAGGACCAGTGTTACATGTTGAAGCTGGCCAGACACAATTGTTTGCCACAACAGCTGTGGTGTGAAAGAGAACTGTCCTTACATCTCCTACCTGCCCAGCTTCTAAGAAGGTAAAGGAGTGGGGAACTCTCCAAACTGGGCTTGTGACCAAGGGCCCAGTGACGTTCCACACTGCCCCAGCACCCCTTTCTCTGGAGAGAACCCAGAAGGGACTGCCTTGCACCACATCCAGTTCACTTCCAGGCAGGGGCATAGCATGCCTTACCCGCGCCTGGGGCAAGGCATGTGTTGCCCCCCCCTGCTGTGACGTCATGATGGCTTGTGTCATGACGTCAGCAACAGGCGGGGCTTCAGCGTGTCTCCCTTGGCTTCAACTGAAGCCGGGGGGAGGAGTGCCGAGGCAGGGAGAGCCCCGCCTCAATTCTTAGTAAAAATGTGGAAGATCACCCCGAGGAGGCAGGAGATGGTGCCGACAGTGACCCTTGGTCTAAGTACCTACAGGGTAAAACCAAAGAGGTAGCAGGGGTTGGGCTGCACAGCTGCAGCCACTCAGAGGCTTCTAGACAGGATATAAGGAGCATCTTGGGGGGATGGAGAAGGTGTGCGTGTATAGTAGGAGAAACGTTTGGTGTGAGAGGAGCTGGAGAGAACTGACAAACTTGAACGAACTATTGACTATGAGCTTGGATAACGGACTGGCAGGGTGTAACCTGGATTTGGACCCAACTTGACTTATTGACCCTTGGATGGGCTTATGGACTTGGTTTGGCTTACCAACCCATGGACCGGCTTGTGGACTACTGGACCTTGCTTGTGGACTAACCCCAACCTTGGACTCTGATTCTGGCTTGGGCTTTTGGCTTCCAACCGATGCGAACTGGTGTGATTGCAGCCACTGAACAGGCAAACTGAGAAGGTGAACCCTGGGTGTGTTCGCTCCTCTGCCGCACCAAAGTGGTTAAAGGGGAAACTACCCAGCCTGAAGTGGGCACCAGGGACCCCAGGGAGGGGGTCTAACAGCCCCTAAGAATTTTGCAACTGGGGCAATGGCCCCCCACGCTACGCCACTGCTTGCATACTCAAGAAGGAATAGGGATATGAAGCTACAAGTGCCACCCCCCTCCCAGGGAGGTCAGGAGTTGCCCAGAGCACTGTGGATGAAGGGCCGCAGCAACTCCTTGCCCTGTGGTAAGTCCTCGCTTGGCACCCCTCCCCCACAGTACCCAGAGCATTTACCCAGTCTTGCCACATCCAAGATATGCTCCTGCAAGGGCCCCCACTAAGCTGGCACCGGCCCTACTCCCCATGCAGTCTGATTCATGAAGAGAATTTAAATATATTGTTTGTATTGGATTGTTATCTGGAATGAGCTGGAGGTATAGAAATGGGGTTGTGGACTTTTCCTTCGCTTTGGGTTGGGCTTTGGAGAAAGCAAGAAGCAGCCTGAGCCACTATCACTGCTCCAGCCATGTTCCAACACTTGGCAGTGAGTGAAAGATCACCCCAGGCATTTAATTGGGGAAGATTGGAAACTGTGAGACTGCTTTCTACCTTTTCCAAAACAGAGACAAGACTCCTCCCCTCCTCAGAGTTTCTCTCTTGAGCCTGAAAGTAAAAAAGAAAACAAAAGGAAGGCAAAGCCTCAGACAGGTGCTCAGAACAAAAAGCATTTACTGAGTAGTACACACATGCCTGATGGGTTTGGGCTTCAGTTTTCCTGAAGGGCACAAAAACAAGTTTCTTCAGGCTTATGAAAAGATGAACCACTGTGGAATCTCAAACGGGAGAGGCGTACATCACCAGAGGAATATGTCGGTTTGAAAATCCAAATGCTTGGCATTTTTTGTAAATGTTAAGAAGTTTCTATTTCAGCCCCTCAGAAAAATTGAGGCCAAAACCTATCAGGCATATGTGTACTGCTCAGTGCAATATTGGGTTCTGAGCACCTGTTCAAGGCTATATATCTCCCTTTCCCCCTTTGCTTCGTCTTCGTGCTGTTCCCTTCCTCCCTTTCCTTCTCCTTGAGATGGCATGGTGAACTCGCCTTATGCCAAAGAGAATGCTAACACAATAGAAAACATGTCCAATTTGCTATGGAAGGATAGCAAACCTGCATATTCAAAAGCATCCTGAATGTAACTGAGGTTGTTCCACCCTAAAAGAGAAGTTGCCAGAGTAATGGTGAGAGATTTTCCCCCCTCCACTCACTATATTTGTGTTACATTATATAATATTAATGTCACCATTTACATATCTAATCCCAATACCTCTTGCTCATGCCTGGTTATTTGTTGCTGAATATGTGACAACAATGATGAACAGAAGGATTTATGCATTTGTAGATTGGGATAGGCACCGCTGTAATTTGATTTCAGCCAGACTTTAGCACACGATAATAAAATCTAATGGGCAAGGCTGAAAAGGTAAGCATAAAAGTAATTTTTTTTAAAAAAAAGTACCACAATAACAGTGGGCTCCCATCCAGGCTACAGTACTAAATGCTCAAACTCCCCTGCAATCAGCATTGCTTTGGGGTATTTATTTAACTATTCGGTAGATTAGAGCCCACAAGAAGAATCAGATTTCAAAGCCTGATGAAATAATTACGATTCCCTGCTTGTCATTTATATGATGTTTTTAAACAAAATCTTGATATTGAGCTTACCCTCAAAATAGCCTTGAGAGTTTGTTTTACCTTTTTTTCCATTTTACAGAGGCAACTGTGGGCCCAATCCTAACCTGAAGTTAGGCCACAAGGGACAACATAAGGTATGTTTGGACCACACTCGGAGTTGGGGAGGCCAGCACACAGATGTGCACCATCCTCCCCAACTCTGAGAGTGGTCCACACATGCTTTACGGTGGTCCTTGTGCCAGCCAAACTCCAGGTTAGAATTGCACTGTGAGACTCAGAAAAGATTACCAGATCAAGGCCACAGACTATGACAGAGATCAGCAAAAACCAAGAATTTCCAACTCTAACTCTTTATCCGCTGAACTTTAGCCATTTAACTTTATTATTACTATTTGCCTGTAAACCGCTTTGTGAACTTTGTGTTGAAAAGCGGTATATAAGTACCTGTTGATTGATTGATTATCCGCTGAACTATCCTAAAGTTTGATACAATCTTCCCTTTTTCACAGCTTATATTGGGAGGATGGTTGTCATCCCACCGGCACCCAGCATTTCAAAACATGGGAGGATCGCTCCCTGAGGACAGTATTTGTCGCTGCAGACTAATGCTGCAAGCATGGTGTGTGTGGCTTAACAGCATGTCTTTGTGGATGCAAAGCTTGACAACACACTCCCATGGAAGAGGTACAGTGTCCATAGGATACTGCTAGGTCCCAATCCTATCCAACTTTCCAGCACTGGGGTAATGCAGCTTCAAGCTAAGGGAATGAGCCTCTGTGACTGCCCCCTAACTGCAGGATTCAGCATGTGCCCCATATCAGTGTTTGAAAATTGGTTAGGATTGTGCCCTTAATTTCTGAACAGAGCAGAGTGCTGCAGTTTTAGGTTTGAAGATGATACTCCAAACCACTATTCTAAACATGTGCAAGTGAGGGGAGAGGTGTCATTGGTTGGCCTGGTCAGACACTGGCCAATGGCCCACATTTATGAGATGGCCCACCCTACTGAGCCAACCCTTGAACTCTCCGTGCTGGTAGTAGGGAGACCAACCAATGCACTAGCGGTGGACAGATGTGCCATGGCGTACCCAATTCAGGGCTGTGTCCTAGGACTTCCCCCAGCAATCTAGCACCAGCAGTGTGTACAGAAGGGATGCGTATTACAAATACCAGAATAGAGAGATGCCCATGTGCCCTCCCCACAGCTGTTTTTAGTATTGTCCGAACAATCTAGACCCTTTTGCTTACTGTGCATGCATGTTATGCTAAGCCAATTAAAATCCAATTAAAATCCAGCCAATTAAAGTGGCCTTGCAGGTGCAATTGCTGCTCTTTTTATTCCTGACAAAAACACTGATAATATCCCCAAACCTGCAACATGTCCTGGATACAAAGGGGGGATATGCAGTATTCACATGGGGCTCTGCAAATCACAGATATATGCAGCAGCCAAGAGAGAGATAAGGAAGGGTGGCTGAGGCACTGGTGGCACTGATGGGAGAATGTAGGAAGGAGATGAGTTGGGCCCATGTAAGTGGAGATAAAACACAATTCTAAATTATTCTGTTACTTTGAATATACCTAGATGTTTATGGAGAAAGAAAGAAATCCTTATCTGATCAATGTCATACCACAGTCTCTTCCTCTTGAAAAAATAAAGGAACATCTTCAGAGAAGAGATGACTAATGTTTTAACTAGTAACAAAGCAAAGAAAAAAAAATCCAATTGATTTGTAATATTGCTTTAGCCTACAACACACATAAGACTGAATAAAGACTCGGCTAAAAGCAAGCCAAGAACACTTATACAAAACCAGAATAAAATTCATCGGGTGTGTGTATGGCTGCATTGTTGAAAAATCAAACACTGATATCTATAGAACACCACTAAAAACACCAACTACAATGAAACAAATGAGAAATTATACAGAGAAAGTCACTGAAAAGATTGTTTGATTAGCTTTCCACTTTCATGTGTTATCTATAGTTCTGGTAGCACTTGTTGCTAGACAGCCTTGGAGGAGATAGAAGAGTTTTCTTTGATCTGTCCATTTATTCTTTGCATTTTTGCATTCATGGCTTTGAAGACAGAAGAAGTTTTTTTCATAAGGTTGCAAGCAGACGTTCCACCTCTCTGCATCCCTATGTACACTACTATTTTATAGTCATGCCATGTCAAACCTCAGATTATTTTAAGAAGCTGCATGAAAGAGCCATCAGTAGTTGGCTTGACTGGGCATCAGCTCAGGCCCACACTCCAGCAGAAGACCACCCACGGGCACCTGCCAAGTTGCCACCATGCTCTGACATGCACATAAGGGGGTTTGCCAAAACAGCCCTGTTCGGCATCATCATCAGAGCAGTTTTTAAAGCTTCATCTACTTTTTTCTTTGATGTAGATAAAGGACAAGGACTTACCCACTATTTTTCACCAAGAGAATATAGTACTTCTTGTTGACAGCAAGGCTTACCCCCACCTCCACACTAATATCTATGAAACTATCATATTATAAGTATCTGATCAAGCTACCAGGGCTGGATTAAGTCTAATACCATTATAGCTGTAAGGGGAAGTTGCTTGTATTTGTATGCCAGATATGAATATCTGCATCAATACTGGGGCCAGGTTGCCGGGGCCATGGGGAAAAGGCCTCCAGTTTAGTGGTGGAGTGAATAGTAGCAGCAGGCAATGGCTCCTCCCACCCTCTCCACTGGTGAAAATCCTCATCAGCAAATGAGAGCACCCTCAAGGCACTGCAGTTATGAGGGGGATTCTGGGGGGCACTTCTGTGGGGATGCCAGGGATAGCAATGGCACAAGTCTCTCCGGTACTGAGATTCCAGGGGGAAACCTGGCTTAATAACCTTTGATGCTGTGCCTGGTCAGCAAAGAGCATAAACTAATCTCTCTGTAGCGGAATAGGGAAAGGTCCTGCTTATCTAATCTATTTTATTTTATTTTATTGTCCAGCCCACTCTTCCCTCCGTAAGTTTCACTTAGAACCTTGGTTATCTCTCCTTTCTAACACTCTTTCTGTGTTTCTGAGTGATTCTTTCCCTCCTATCACAGTGGCAGTTGCCAAGTTTTTATGTGAGATCTCCAAACTGACCCTTCTCCTATAATTATGTTTATGCTGTGATTTGTGTTAGTGCTGTAATATGTTGATTATATGCTAATAAAGGTTTGGGAGATTGATTGATTGAGTTGTAGTTTCCATAATGCCCAACTGCTTTCCAGGGCCTCTTTGTACAGGTCAGTCCTCTTTATCCACAGATCTGGGACCCATGGATTTG
>JAJKFI010000125.1:920333-950006 GCA_029204185.1 Lerista edwardsae | reverse complement strand
CTAGGAAGTACTGCGGTGGCCGAGAATGGGATTTCATTTCCAAGTCTCGGCCACCACGGTACTTCCTAGTCAAGCCGCAGTCCCGCGATCAGAGAAGAGAGCCTGTAAGGTAAGAAGTCCGTAGGGGGGTGGAGGCATATGATGGGACTACTGAGGGGGGTGGAAGCATATGATGGGAGTACTGAGGGGGGCTAGAGGCACATGATGGGAGTAATGAGGGGGCTGTGATGAGTAGTTTTATGAATAAAACTTGAGTTCAGTAATTTTATGTGTGGTGGGACATTTTTTTTCAAATTTCTGGCCCCAAAATTAAGGTATGTCTTATACTTTGGTGCGCCTTATACTTGGGGAAATACGGTATATCCTTTTCTTGAGGAGGCCTCTGAGACTGCCCCCTCCACTGCAGGATGCAATATATGCCCCACTGGCACAGCTGCATCAGCGCTGGAAAGTTGGATAGGATTGGGCCCTGAATCTTCAAATTCCCTTCTCAGCAACTTTTCAGAGCAAACATAAACATTGCTGAGAATTGATCTAGCGAGGTTAATCGTTTTAATAACTTCCATGGCACTTGTCAGGCCCGGAACAAGGCCTCTTTGGCATCTGATTCAGTGAAAGGTACAAAGTTCGTGCTGTATTTCTTTTTAAGCGAAGCAATAAAATTGTTGACTCCTTCGCACACTGCTGGAGAGCCTGTCACTCACCTCAGCTCTTATTTCACCAAAGACGCAACAGCAATTTAATTTGCAGCATTAAAAATAAACTCATTTTTATTGTGCCACACAGCGATCTTGAGTGCAGTCATTCCTCCGAAACCTTAAAATACTTGATGAAGAAGTGGAGGAAAAATCAACAGTTGATTCCCCTCCGCAGGAGCCTGACAATAAAAGGCTCTATTATCTAATTTTAGGTTGAGATTTTCAGTAAGGATCCTACACATCACTTGTTACCGTTTTCTCCGCTACTGCCACCACTCTACCTGTCAACTAGAAAAAAGCCAGGTATAAGTCAATCCTATGCACTTCAGCACCTTCTGCCAAATAAAACTATGAAGCTGCCTCATCCTGAGACATACCACTGGTCTGTCTAGGTTAGTACTGTCTACACCAGGGGTGTCAAACTCATGTCATATAGTGGGCCGAATGGCATTCATGGCACCTGCTGTGGGCTGGAAGTGACATTGTTAAGCAGATGATGTCCAGAAATAAGCACTTCGCTGTTGCATAGAAATTCATTAATTGCAAATGACAGAAGAGAAAAATGTGCAAATCCTGTTCATAATTTCAATATATGAGAGAGCCCATTTATAACGGTGGCCAGATAAATTGCTTACAGGGCCTGCCTCCAGCCTGAGGGCCTTATGTTTGTGAAATATGAAGATGATCATGATAATTTGGAACCCCCAACACTAAAATATAATGCCTGACGTAAGGGGTAAAAGCAAAGAGGTAGTTAATGAAGTAAGTTACTGGTGTTCTCAGGCCAAGGCTAGCCCAGCAGTTTCAGAGAAGGGTCTTTTTCAGCCCTACTAGAAGACACCAGGGAGCGAATGTGGGACTTTCTGCATGCAAAACACGTGCTATACCACTGAGCTGCAACCCCTGCTGTGATTTACTGTTGTCTTTGGGATTCACAAAAAGGAGTTCACGTATGAGCATTCTTTCCTAAGGAGAGTACCGTTTTTCCCTTTAACAAGTGTGGGTTCGGTGAGATTGTTTGATTAAATGCATTGTACATTTACAAAGCAGGATGCAGGAATTACTTTGCTTTTGAGTTCCCCAAACGCTAGAATAGAGAATTGAATTTCACAGAGAATTATATTCAGAATCCATCGACAAGCATTCTTTGACCAATTCAATGTTTTGATGTGTTCCATTTTAAGGGAAAGTAGCAAATCATGAGTGAAGGATTAAACCTCACCAATCACTTCGAAAATGGCTATAAATGCAGCATACATGGGGGTATTTTTTTCTTTTCTCTTGCTGCTACTGCTGTTCAACTATTTCTTTACAGCATGGATTCATAAACTGTGGTTAAGATCCTGACACAACTAAGAGCGCAATCCTAACCTGGAGCTAGGCCAGTAAAGTTTGGCCGGCACAAGGACCACTGTAAAGCACATTTGGACCACTGTTGGAGTCAGGGAGGACGGTGCACGTCTGTGTGCTGGCCTCTCTGACTCTGAGAGTGATCCAAACATACTTTATGGTGGCCCTTGTGCCGGCCAAAGTTTGCTGACCTAACTGTGCTGGCCTAATTCCAGGTTAGGATTGCCCCCTAAGAGTAAAATGAAGTAGCCTCCCCATGAAAGGCAATCAAGTTATCTCCCTTGTTCCAACTGCAACTTAAGAATGGTCCCTGAGTAATTTCATGATTGACAGATGGCTTGACAACACAGAGCACATGTAAACCTAATAGTGCCCACCCCCATTCCTAAACAATATTTTTCATTCTCATTCACTCCATATATCCATGTTCTTTGTTGGAATACTGCAGTATAGCTGCACTGATATGCAGGAGGAGCTTGGATTTTCATTCAGCAGCTTTTCAAGCAGCCTCCCCTGCAGTGGCTGTAAAGCTGGGAGATGTGGTGTTCTAGCAAGACTGCAAACAAGAACAGTGATTGCGCAACAACATTTAGGAAGCTGCACCAGGTTCACATTGGTAGAATTGGATAGATGGAAGAAACCCCATTGGTCACATGCAACATCCATGTTTGCTTACAATTATGCCCCATTCAAAGTTCAATGGTTTCTCCCACATAAAGTTGCATGGGATTGCACCCCCAGTCCTTTGCCCAAGTGAGGCTACTCAATACACAAAGCCTCTCTAGCCTAGCTCCTCGTGAAATGCTTCTAAGCCAGTGCTTCCCAAACTGGTGGGTCATGACCCACCAGCCATGGAAGCGTTTGTCCCTGCCCCTTTAAGTGGCAGGGAAGGGGAAGGCAGTGACACAATTCCCAGGATCCTGCTCCTACCAGGGGGGAGGGCTTTTTTACTTATCTATGGGAATGCCAGCCTCGGGGTTAGTGGGAAGCCCCACAGATGCCTCTGCAGGGCTCCCCAAGCTTTCTAAATAGTAAAAAAAAAATACATGATTAACAGCCATTTTCATTTTTTGATCAAAAACAAGTAGTTTTTAATCGTGTCTTTTATTACTGCCATAGCCCCTCCCATGCACACACTTACAGTTCTCCAAACTCCCTTGTAGGAATTTGGGGAGCAATGCTCTAAGCATTTAAAAGTGAGTGCTCTGGGAGTGAGGGAGTGAGACCTCTGAGAGGTGCCTTGTAGGAGAACTCCCTTGTAGGAGTTTGGGAAGCAGTGCCCTAGGCATTACAAGTGAGTGCTCAATTGATTGAATGTCACGGTTATACCTGCATGGGAGCTAAACTCTGAGAGGTGCCTGTCCCTACTTTTGAAACTTGCTAAGAAATAAGATTCTACATGAAGACACCCCCCAGGCACCTTATTTTACTGTTGCAGCATGTCCCCTTCATGCCCACTGACCTGCTGTCAGCAAATGTTTCAAAACTTGGAGATTTCAGCCGTGCAGGCTGCTCTTTCAGCAAACTATTGGCATGAAATCACCTCCTTTATTCTGGTGGCCACTGCTTCTACGAAGATGCGGAACAATTTGGAACACTAGCCGGTGCTGCCTTAGGTCCACCGCTGCGTTCTCTGCTCAAAAACAAAGTCCCTTACCTTGGTTCTGGCATTATTTCTTCAAACACAGAAGTGCAGGACTTCTGGATTGATTTAAAGGGACAGTGCAAATGAAGGACCCCCTTCATTCACGCCAGTCCCTGTAAATGTGGGATGTGCAGAACTCCTGCACATCCATGTTGAAATAAACCATGCTTGGAGCAAAGTATAGAGGCAGGGGATCTTCTTTCCTATCACTTTTAGCAGGTGGAGGCAGTGGTGGTGGCAGACTTTGGGTGAGATGCACAGAGGCATTCCTGGCTTGCAGCGCGCCTGGGATAGGGTAACATCACTGTGGCCCCAGAATGGCTGCCCTGCTCCTGTGTATCGCCCAGCCACACCTCCCTGTGCCAGGAATCTCTCCATTAAGGAGCGATCTGAATCCACGGGAGGGCAGGGCAGCCAAAAAGCTCATGGGTTTTTCAGAGCTGCTGTGCCTTGCCATAGCCAGTGCCTCTCATGCTTGCCACCCCCTGCAGCACCCTCCCTCTGCCTCTGGAGGTGCCCCCCTGATTCCACCACTCTCTTGGCCCACCGCAAGTAATCACTAATGCACTCTGTAGCACCTAGCCTCACAGATGGGCCACTGCTGCTTGTGCCTAGTAATAAGGGAAAGGCAACTGCTGTCACAGTAAGCAAAGCAGTCTCATTGTGATAGATGTTGCTGCTCCAAAAGGAACATTTTAAAAAAAATCTAGCCTGTCTTTCTCCCTTTAGGGGCTGAAGGAAGCTTAGAACAGGATAATTAAAAAAAAAAAAACCATACCAGGACAAAAGCATAGTAGAAAAACATCAGCAGTTAAAAAAAAACACACCAAGAGTATAAGCAACAAGCATCAGAGAGCAGCGGCTCATACAGTGCCTGTGAGAAGAGCCACTACTTCAACCTCTATTGAAACACTGGCAAGGAGGTACTCAGGCACACATACCAGAGGGCAAGGGACTCCATATTGTGGAGGCCACCACCTCGCTCCCAGCTCTTACCAGCAGGTTCAGGCATATGGAGATTTCATACATGCCTTTTCTCCTCTGGGACCGCAAAAGCAAACAGAAGCTAGTGCTAGCTGCCTCACCATCTTCTTCGGTCTCATCTGACTGCTGAGGAGAATTATTCCTTTTGTGGGGATTCTGAAACCCTCTTTTGGAGGGAATTAAGCGAACCTGTCCACTACCAACAAGGATGCAAGGAATACCATTTGTGTCCAATAACAATAATACTTGTATTTATATGCCGCCTTTCTTAGGTCACCAGATTTCTCTAATGACTATAACTCAAGGCGGTTTACATAGGCAGACTTTATTCAGTAAAAACCAAAGTTTTTTTTACAATTTTTACAGAAACATTCTATCTTCCAAGAACTACACACATACAGATGGATCTTTATGGATTTAGTCCTTCTTTCTGGCCACCCATTTGTCTTCTTGCTGGCTGATAAGCCACCAGAGAAGCAGCTGACTTTGGCACAATTCCTCCTCACACAAGGGAACCGGACAGCTCAGCTGTTAATCAGTTGCAATTTACAAGGTCTGCCTCTCACAGAGACTTCCGGTAGTCCCGAACTGGCGACCTTCAGATCTTCAGATCTTATCTTCAGGCAAACGGAGGCATTAACCCTCTCGACTAAATCTTCTGCCCTCTTGGCTAAATTTTAATAATGAAACTATTAGGATTCTGAAACTATTGTTGGATCTTCAATAGAAATTACCTAATGAATCCTGTAAATAGGCAGAATGCGGAATTTTAGTCACCAATAAATCTAAGCAGTTACATAGCTTTCCAGAAGGTGCACAGTAGCTACTCAGAAGCCTAGGGCAGCCCATCCATGCAGTATCAGTGGCAGATGGTGAGGGGAGTGAGGAGATAGTGGATTCAGAGGTACTTTTCACTCTGAGTCTTCCACCATCACCACACCTCTCCAGCCCGCCTCATAATCATGTCACATTGATCCACTCAGTACTGTAGAAAGGGGACAGGGTGTGTCCATCATGGATGCCTGTCATAAGGAGGTGCTAAGGGGGGCCCTGTGTCATGTGTCTGCTTTGTGCCCTGCTGGGCAGCACGAAAATTGTAGCACCTGATTGGTGCTTTCTGAGTTACCAGAGAGAAGGGCTGCCCAAATTGCTTGCCTGATGGTCCTTTCATTGCAGTAAAATACACAGATATAATCCTAGCAATCCCCTGTCTGCCAATCCTGTCTCCCCTATCTAGCCCCACCCCTTCTGGCCACAATGTGCTCAGCAATAGAAGTGTCTCTGCAATTGGAGCCATGTGGAAGACAAGTTGAGAGAGAGAGAGAGAGAGAGAGAGAGAGAGAGAGAGAGAGAGAGGTCATATAGAGGAGGGCTTTTTAATTTTTGTCATATAGAGGAGGGGGTGACACCAGGAATGTAGCCAGAGGGCAGTGGGGTAGTGACGGTGTGGTAGTTAGTGGCGGTGGGCTAGTTAGTTCAGTCACTGCAATGTGCTGTGAAACTGGCCCCTCCCATTCACTGTCAGAGCCATTGGGTCAGTGACAGCAATGCGCAGGTGTTCACCAATTCGGTGCATGTTGTAAGTATGAATCTGTCTGCACATGCATTCTTATAGAACAGGTGGCCAGTTTAGTAAACTTTTAGAGTGCTGATTCTCTAGGAGTACCTACCATAGTAGACATATGGTAGATGAAAATTTGTGGAACGGATGAACCATTAACTACAATCAACTCATTAATTTCTGCTTTTATTATCTGGTTAAAAATATTATGAAATACAACAAAATGGCAAAAGGCAATTTTGATTTGCTTTAATAAATGTGGATGTAACTTACAGCACAAACCTACATATATCTACTTAAGAATATGACTCATTGAATTCAATAGAATTTACTCCCAGGTACGTGTGTAGAGGTTGCAGCCTTAAGGAAGTTGTTTTTCATCAGTATGAGTTTTAATTTTTCAAAAGCACAGCACTGAAAATATCAAAGGGTAATAAAACATCTTTCAGCATTAATAAACCAAAGATGTTTATAAAAAATAATTGGCTACATTCTTTGAAAGATCCGAGATAAGCAGGTTGGGCAGTAGCATTATTTTCACCTTCTCAGAAAATACTGTTGCAAGAAACATACTGGAATGGAAGGAGAAAATTCAGAGAGGTGGTATATCTACACTATAAACATATCGGTTTAGTGCTGGTTTAGCTCTCTCTGATTTCCCCAAAGATACATGGAAATTTTAATTGGGAGGGAGTGCTGAGAGTTCTGTAGGATTCATAGCTTTTTTCACAGAACTACAGTTCATGGGTTCTTTAGAAAGAAGGAGCAATGGTTAAGCCAATTTAACAGTGCATTCCTATACATGCTTACTTGTGAGTACTGTGTTCAGTGGGGCTTCCTTTCAAAGAATTGTGCACAAGATTGATTGCCGCCTTCAGTCATCTGCCCTTTCTTTATCACCATGGTCTTTTAAACTTGCTGCAATTGGACCATGTCCCTTCCTCTCCCATCACCAGTAACTGACCTGGCTGAAGTGCATGAGAGTGCTGGGGGCCACTTCCCTGAGCTCCGAGGGTCACAATGCAGCAATCTTGCCTCCTTCCCTTGCTCTTCCCTCTGCATGGGCCCTTTAAGCAAAGGAAGGGATGTTCTTTTCCCTCTCTCAAAACACCAGAACCAGGGGGCATCCGCTAAAACTGAGGGTTGGGAGAGTTAAAACAGATAAAAGGAAGTACTTTTTTACCCAGCGGGTAATTAATCTGTGGAACTCTTTGCCATAGGAGGTGGTGACGGCATCTGGTCTGGATGCCTTTAAGAGGGGATTGGATGGATTTCTGGAGGAAAGGTCCATCGTGGGCTATAGGCAATGATGGATTGTGCAACCTCCTTACACTGGTGGTGGGCTACTTCAGAGTACTGGGTGCAAGGGAGTGGCAACAGGATGCAAGCATCTTGTTGTTGTCTCATGCCTCCCTGGGGCACCTGGTGGGCCGCTGTGAGATACAGGAAGCTGGACAAGATGGGCCTTTGGCCTGATCCAGCAGGGCTCTTCTTATATTCTTATGAAATGCGGAACACACTGGGAGTGTTCCCCTGCATGCAGCACTTCCTGCTTTGATTAAAAAGGCCCACAGAAGATAGAACAAATTAAGGGCTGTGTGGGATTGGGGGCGGGGTGCAGCAGAAGGGTGGTGGCCAGTCCTGCTTCACAACCTCCTATTTGGCTGCTGTGATTTCTTGTAAAGTACTGCTCTGGAAGGATATTGGGAGAAGAATCTCCCAGGATCCTCCCCCACCTATCCAGTTTACAAGATGCAGCAGGGAGGAAGGGCCAAGGTCCTCTTCCTGAGCTGATGGGGGAAAGATCATGGCAGCAGAAGAAGATAAAAAACCCTTTTCTTGCACACTCTTTGAGCATGCAAGGATAGAGCAGTAGCTGGGCAGGCCAGTAGGGTAGCAGGGAAGATGGTACCCAGGGCCGAGTGATGACACCTCCCACATAATTTTTTCACCTCTGCGCCTGCGCTGTCACTCCCTCTTCTGTGTATGTGCGGCCTGGCCCTCAAAATAGCTCTGTTTGGAGCTGTATAGCATTGACGGGAGCCCAATTTCACAGTATTTTCCACGCTTCCAAGGTAACTGTGATCACCACCCCAGTTGAGATGGCAGAAAACCACCACAATGCCGATGTACCCCCTCCTGGCTTAGCTATGCCACTAGAGCAGGCAGCAAGCCAGGGGAGATAGTAAGCGGGTGCAAGTTGCAATGCATTTCCTGCCAGTTTGCTGCCCCCACTTAGTGGTCATATCAGCCAGTCAATCTTATGGATGGGCTACTCTGCCTGTCGTCCCCCCCCCCGGTACCAATAGACAGTGTCCACAATTACAATAACACTTGAGGAAGGCTTAGAACTATCAGCTTCCATGTGCTCCACTGGTATACTTAAAGCAAGTCTTATGAAACAGTTTCAGTCTCTAGTGCTTTCTCATCCAAAAGAAATGAAACCCTAAAAGTGCTGTCCCTGGAATTCTCACTGCTCACAGAAGGGAAGGGGGGATCAAAAACATGCAACACCACTCCCCCCCCCCCATTTTCCCTTAGGTGCTTTTTGTGCTCCTTTGCTGGCTCTGCGGGATAATAAATTCTTTCACCAAGTTGTCTCTTAAACTTCAAGAAGAAATGCTAATGCCGGACTGTGTGCTTGTAAGTTATGAAGGCACAATAAGATGAAATGGTGATTGAATTTCAGTTGAAAGGCAACTGGAGCTAGAACGACTTCCATGACATGTCAAGAGGGCAGAGTTTGAGACGAGAGTTCGACAGCGAAGGGATTTACACCACTGAATGCAGAAGACAGTGGAATGTCTTTAAATCCAGTGTGTGGATTCTCTGCAATCCACATATTAAGCAAGGTAATAAAAATAGCCCACCTTGCATATAAATGTTCCAGTGTAACAGGGTAAGCAACAGCCTTGAGCAGAAATATTCAGGCCAAGTGGGGTTCAGAGAAGCTGTACAAGGGTAGTTTTCAAACCATATATCTGAATCAGAATTGCAGAGCAGAAAAAGCATGGATACGTAAGGGTGAAGGTATGGGAGGAAGGTTTTTAGGTGTGTACACATATGCATATTTATTTGCTTAAAAAATTATATCCCACTTTTCTAGTTGGACAAACAAAGAATCAGGATGGCTAATGGTTAATCAAACCACCAATAAATACCCCTAAAACAAAAACAAATGGTTTTCAGAAAGCACAAAATATAGTACCATCATATTTTGGTACTATAGGTACCAAAGTATCCATAGACTGGGTCAGGGCAGTGGCGTAGCTAATGAAACGTAGCCTTTGATAGAACGAAGATATTATACTAGGTTTTTTTTCATGCACTCTGCACGAAATTCCACATCAAATGGTATTTAACATGACAGTATTATTCCTAAAAACCACTATTTTAACAAACCATATTTTTACATGACAGTTGTATTTTCATTTTCTCCTTTTTTCAGCCATAACTTTTGATGAAGACATTATACAGTTTGTTTTATTGCAATCTGTATTAAATTACCTTTCCAATGATATATTACATGACAGTATTATTCATACACACCAAGGTTTTCACAATTTTGGTCACTAGTATCAAGCACAACTTGTTGCCCCCCAAACCTTGTTGCCCGTTGCAATTGCACCCCCCTGCACTTCTTTAGCTATGCCTGAGTTTACTGAAGCCTCAGTAATTTAAATGTCCTCATGTTGATGCCTAATAAAGAGCCTCTTGGAAGCCACAAAAGTCTCCTTGTGCTGGCTGAAAACAAGAGTTGTGAGGCGCATCATGGCTGAGCAGGTAGCCTCACTTTCTAGATCCATCATGGCATAAGTGATATTACAGGGGGAATAGAGATTCGACACAAGCAAAGCATGATAATGAGAGATTCCCTCAGAGAGAAGCAAGAAGCTGCTGGTGAGCAATTTGGAGAGCTGAGATGGAGAGTGAAGTCTTTGGAAAGAGTATTCAGATGTACAAAAAATCTCCTTGTCTATGAGATTCTAGACCTGAGATTCTGGTAGAACAAAAAGCCATGCATTTTGTTGCAAGCATCTGTGTTTTGCATGAATTCTATCCTGATCCTATTATTCAGAAATAAGTCTCCGTGATACACTCCCAATTAAACCTGGAAAAAGATTGTAGCCCTACTCACGCAGTTGCTTCCCTGTGTGCAGTCCCTCAGCCAAATTTTTGTAAATTGACCCATCTTGTGAGTAGGATCAGCTGTGCAAGTCTTTCCCACTAAACCTGCAGTTACTTTCTTGATAGGGTGCAACAGTTTCACCTGATTAGCCTGCCTACTGGCCCAATCTTATCTAGCTCCGTGTGTGGTGACCTAGCCCCCTCTTATCTAGTTCCCTATGTCTTCCATTACATCCTGTGGAGGAAGGTTGACTGCTGAAGATCTCCTTGGGATAAGGACATTTGTTCCCTTACCTCAGGGTAAGATCCAGCAGTTGCACTGGGTCAACTTGGACTTGCACCACCTCAATCACTGGTGTAAACCTATATTGACACAGAAATATCAGGCCCAGAAATACGGTCAGATGTGCACAGCTGCTGATCCTGCCCTGCACCCAATGCCTAATCCACCCTCCTTTTGTTTCCCATTCCATCCACCCTGTCTGGTAAACTCTTTTCCCCAAATCCCTCCAATCTAGAGTTACCAGATACAAATTGGGACAGAGGGTCTGTACCTATAACCATTGTACAGAAGAGGGAAATTGGGCAGGGGCAGCTCATCATGGAAGGTTTTTCAAAAGCTGCACCTGCCCACGTTCCCTCTTCTGTGCAGATTAAAGGTATAGGCACTCTGTTCCAGTTTGTATCTGGTAACCCTACTCCAATGCCCTGCATGGCTTACCTGTTCCAGTGGGTCTCTTGTGTCGATCCACCAGTGCACACAGGAAAGCTCCGGCCTTCCCATTGGCACTCTAGCAGTGTGCTCTGTGGGGGTACCCTTTACAGCTACTTTACAGCAGCCAGTGCCACATTATGCGGGCGCAGCAACCCAATAGGATTGGACTGCCCATTTATTGATTCATACACACACACATGTCCGCACAGTTTGTGATCGCATTATGAGGAAATGGCTCCTGGGGCTGCCTTTGTGTGCTCAGTGTGTGAAAGGGAAGAACAGAAGAACCCAGTGGAAAATACATGCGTATCTTAAGTTGTTTGGTTGCCCTTTTGGCTTTGAGAATCAACTTGGGCCTGCTGTCATCCTTATGTATCCCACTGGAGGAAGACATTGGTTGGCTGCTAGATCATCACCATCTTGGCAACATTTCAAGTGCATGCATTGGCATGAGGAATTAATGCACTGCTTCGTTTAATCTAAATTATTGGCCTTGAAAGCACATGCTGCTATTTGATAGTTTTGTAATATTTCAACAAAGGGATTAGGATGAAACAAAAGCTCACCTTTTGGAAGAGGGAAGAAAGATAAAGGAAAAGGATAAGGCAAATAATTAAACCTGATAATAAATGATTACATTTCCATTGCATTATCTGTGAGGAAGATGAAAGAAAAAAGAGAGCACAGAAATTATTAGAAATATTACCTGGGACCAAAAAGAATTTTAACAACAGAATGTCTTTGCTTGACTTTAAGACAAGTTTTTTTTTTTTTTAATATTGAGGTAAGTAATGCTTGGTTTCTATATCATCAGATTTCTCAGCCTCTTATTCTTTGTTCTGTCCACTGCCTGTTTGAGGGAGAAAACTCCCCTGTGGCTGTTCAAAGCCTTGTGACAAGCCTATAGGCGCACTTTATCGTGCCAGACTGAAGGTGGGGGCAGACAAAACGGAAGTTTGAACGTGGGGGCAGACTGAAGGAGGGGGCAGACAAAAGCTGGAGTGTGGGACACGATTCAAACTGAGATCACAGCAGGTTAGTGGCCACAAATTCTGACTCTTTCCTTTGCACATGTTTGCTGTTGAAAATCTCTCCTTCAACTTCCTGTTTCCTTACAAAGGTGCATTTGCTGCACTGCAATCTTCACAGGCAAATGGCGAAAGGCACAAAAGAAAGAGTGTGGTCTCCCCCTCTCTCTGTGGGTCACGGTCCTGATAAGGATTGGGTCCCTGCAGCAGCCTTTTCTGAAGAGAAACCCCTCAGGGGAGTGACTATGATGTACTGCAGTTGTTCTTCAGCATCTGTGGGGTTCTCATTCCATAGGTTTGAGCACACTAGATCCTTGTAAAGCGATTATAGCTGAGCTCTGGTTGCATTCCAAGGGCTTTTTGAGGAAAGTGCTGTAAGTGTTTTTCCTGGGTGCTTTCTGAGAGTCAGGGAGGCTGTGCGAGGCCTCCTCAGCCCTAAGAATGTGACTGGAGCACAGCACAGGTCACCTTCTGAGGGTCGAAATCCAGCCAAATCTGCAGATTCAGAATCCTTTGTTTGTTGAAACCACAGGTCCTGAATCTGCGGTTTAGTCTGTTTGATGCTCTAACACCTAGTTTTCTGTGTGGAGGTGAATTCAAGTACGTAAATCCCCACATTGCAGTCTGAAGTGGTATACTCCTGGCACAGCCCAAACACAGGCTTACTCCTTCAGAGAGAACTAGGCCAACAATGAGGAGAGGAAAGACTTCTGATGACTTTGCAGCACTTGTTATAAGTGAAGTGTAAGCAGTGGTTTGAAGATGAAAAATAATTGGCACTGAGGCTAGTTAATTATTGTTCCAGTTTCAGGGCTTGAATAGAACATTGGTTGATGTGTCTCAAATAAGGTTTGCAAAACCTGCAGCTGTACTGCGAAATGTGTGCTCATTAATGGAGATATGTCAGAACTGAAGATGGCGGCTTTTTTTGTTTATATCCTCGGCATCACTCTAGGCCTGGAAGCTGATGCATGGAAAGCACTGTGCTGCTCTTGTGAACCCTGCATTCTTTGCAACTCATCATGGAGACAACCATCATGAAATATAAAATGGCAGTCATAAAACATTTGTCAGTTTATCGTATCTACATTGCATAATGTGTAACGGGATGTGATCGACATGATAGGCCTTGACACAGTAGAACAGGAGGCAAAATAGAGAACATTTGAATGGGAGAGAAGATGACTTACGAACCAACATGAGGAAGGGAGGAATAAAGTCTTTGCATTTGTGCCGTTTTTCTTTTTAGACGCAGCCACTTTACACTGACAGTGCAAGGATTTACTGGCTCTTAAAAAAATGTTAAAAGGAATGGACTTAATTAAGGACCGAAATGGTAAAAAAAACAAGTTATGTGCCAAATACAAGAAGAGTGGAAATGTGGCTTTTATCTAATGATATTGGAGATTAATCATTGCATGATGTCGTTCTGGGCCTACCCCAGAGTCATTGACATGTTTTATTTACTTTATTTATTAAAGAGTTTCTGTCTCATGTTTCCTGTAAATTATAGCTCAAGGCGGCTTAACTGTATAAAAGTAGAAACACAAAACATTATAAAATACAAACCATAACACTACATAAGAAGGAACAGGGAAAAGTCACAAACATATCAAACCAAAGTATCATTTAGCAGACAAAAACCAGTTTAAAAGGCTTTGCAGAAAATAACTATCTTCAGTCCCCATTTAAAGACGGACAAGGAGGGAGCCAGTTGAATCTCAGTGAGGAGGGGATTGCAAGCATAGTCTGCAGTGCGTGGGCCGAAGGTGAGGCAGTGATGCCCCACCAGAGTTCTTTGAAAAGTGCTGCCACTACCAATGCGGTGGCTGTGCTCATGCAGACGCAACCAGTGATGTCATGCACCCACTACGCACCACTACGCAAGTACCGATTCCTAGAAGTTGAGCTGGCCCCGCCCACTTGAAGCTGGCCCCATCGGCTGGTTGGCTCAGCAGCTGCGCATGTGTACTGCACGCCTGCAGCCGTTGCCTGCACTTTCTGTGAGGAGGCAGGCAGCGTGGTGGTGGTGGCAGCAGCGGAGCGAGAGGACTGGAGGCAGCGGCAGTGGCGGCAGCAGCAGCAGCGAGGGAGACCCGGGAATAAGGCAGCAAGCGTGAGAAGGTAGGCTGACTGGGGCTTCTGCTCCCTCCAGCCGCGCAGATCCAGCGTCCCGGTTCCTCCTGCAGCCTCCCCCCAGCCCCAGCCCCCATGCGGTCTTTTTTTGGTTGCCCGTTCCCCCTCCTGCTCCTCGCCGGCTCCTTGCATTTAACATTAAAGTTAAATGGCTCCCTGTCCCAAAAGTGCTCACAATCTAGTACAGTCTAGCCTGCTATTTAACCAGGGAACAGTTGAAGCAAAATATGTCTTTACACATCTCTAGAAAGCAAAGCAATAGAAGTTAAATCAACACTAACCACAAGCTGAAGTTATTCCAAACATGATCACATCCATGGCAACCATCATGACCTCACTTCCGGCTATGACCTCACTTCCGGCTTATGACGTCACTTCTGTTGGGCGGACCCCGACAAGTGCCAATCAAAAATGAGTACCTGTTCCTAAATCATTTGGATGACACCACTGGACACAACCCATGTGCTCCAGCCGCTCAGAGTGTGTGGGTTGTGTTTGCATGAGCGCAGCTGCAGCACTTTTTGAAGACACCTGGAGGGGCACTGCTGCCTCACCTTCCACCCGCATACCGCATTCCGCTGCATTCCAAAGTTGTGGCACCACCATCAAGAGACTGGTTCTGCAAAAGACCCAGGGTTGTAATCCATAAGCCTGACTATGCCTAAACAGGGCCCTGCAGGACTAAAGACCTGTCAATGTTCTTGCTAACCTGCCCTGATATTGGGGCACAAGATCCGTGTTGTACCCTGTTGCTCACAGAATGCCACAGGGAGCCAAGCCACTCTGCCCTGGCCACAGGGAGCCAAGCTGCTGCGCTGCAGAACTCCAGCAAGAACCTGGCCTCAGTAACAAGGATGGGGGTGTGGCTTTCTTTTGGGAGGCAGTCCAGGGTTATATTAATCCAAGGCCGGATTAGTACTGGAGGGGGCCCAAAAGTGTCAGAGGCCCAGGAGTGTCAGGAAGACTGAAATACCTGAAAGCCTAGGGGCCCGGTCATTGGTTAATGTGGCCCTGACAAGACCCATTCAATAGAAATGGATCGTTTCACTTCATGCATCTGTGGAAGTGAACTGTAGTCCCCAAAATGTATGCTGAAATAAATTGGCTAGTCCAGTGGTTTCCACACCTTTTAGCACTTTTGCAGAAAAATACATAGTGAAATTAAGTACAGATGTGGTTTGTTACTATTTTCACATTTGCAATTCAGTTCGTTTCTCACCGTTTTTGCATGCTGAAAGAACACAAGGTGAGAAAGTGTTAATGGCTGACTGCCAGTTATGCAACTCTCTCTTCACTTTCACCAAAGTCCATGCATAATATACTTCTTGCAGAAATATTCTAAAACCGACTGGTTTTTTTGGAATGGTCTTTTTGGAATTGAAATGAAGTGGGGAAATTTCAATAAATAATTGTATTTTGTTCTACTGAGTGCTTGTTTTAGTTACCATTTTTGTCACCTGCATCACGTTTGTCCCTGAAACACAGTTCTTTTCTCGTCCTCTCCCAAGCTTGTCTGTTTTGAACAATTAGAGAATTGATTGGAGGCCTTTAGCTACTCTATTTAAGCTTCTCACATTTCAGACAGTGTATGTGTGTTACAGCCCAATCGTATGCTGGGCCTACTGTGGCAGAACTCGTAAATCCTGGGCGAGATGTGGCTGCCAGTGCAAATGGCCATAGGTTCCGTGCAGGCCAAAGCAGCCCACAGAACTGCTGCCATACTCCATTGCTCCTGGGAGTGGTTGGGGGAGGATCATGGGCAGATTGGAGTAGGTAGCAGGCCAGGTTCGGGACAACAGGGGTTAATGGCATCTTGTTAATGACAACAGGTTAATGGCATCTTGGCGTCAGCCATACACATTGATATCCTATTGCCCCTTCCCAGCCTGGGTTGGCATCCAAGAATCTCCTCAGACTTATGCCTCAGACTTGGCCTAGGTCCAAGGAGAGCCATTGGAGACCAGGTGGCCTACAAATAGGTAGGTTTTTTTTTTACTTACCACTCCTGGGCTGTCTCTCCCCTCCAGCTGTTCTGGTGGCACTAGGCACTTTGTGGCTGTCACAAAAGGCAACACGCTGGAGCATGCCGGTTGGCCACTGCACTGGACACCGGATACCCATTGGGCCAGGTAAGATAATATAGTGCAGTGTTATTCAAACTGCGGGTTGGAACCCACTTGATGTCAGGTGGGTCGTGGAGAGCTGGGAGCAGCCATCTTGGAAACTGCAGACCATACTCTGTTATATTCCTTTTGTGAGTGTTAACAGTTTGAATTTTCAAGTGAGGGTTTTTTTTAATGTTGTTTTAAGTTCAGTGCTTTTACATAATATTTTGTTCTGATCTTGCTTTCTGTCAGGGATGTTTCGTGGTTATACAATTGCTGCAGTCCAAGAATGCCTATTTACACTTCAGGAGTGTCATTTTATTATGTTACAATGATAGCACTTCCTGCTTGATGATGTCACTTCCTGCCACAACATGACTTCCAGGTTAATGGCATCACTTCTGGTGGGTCTCGGCATGAGTGCCATTTTAAAAAATGGGTCCCGGTCTAAAAAGTTTGAATACCACTGATATAGTGGGCTGGAGGGAGTTGAGGGTGAGCAGAACGGGGTGGCACTGGGGAAAGGAGGAAGGTGGATTGGGACCAGGAAGGGAGCAGTTTCAGCAGAAGCGGGACATGCTGAAACCACCTGACCCCCTTCCGTGCCTTGATCCACTTTCCTGGATCCATGCAGACATGTGCCAGAAATATTGTTGCTGCAGACCCAGCAGGGTGGCAGGGGTCTTCACTTGGGTAAGGGAGCAAATGTTCCTTTGATCCAAGGAGAACTCCATAGGCCAAAACTCCCCTGCAGTATACCACTGGCCCCACCAGCACAGAAAAAGGTTGAGGACCACTGTTGTAAAGTCTTTCCAGAATCTTTTTCCTTGCCACTGTAACTGGAGGAGTCTGTCTGGAAATAAAACCCATCACAATATTGGATACTTCTGTTAAAATTAATCTGAGTTACAGTGTCGATTTCTCTTTCCCTGCTTTCTCTTCCTCCCAGTGACCTACACCTGACCTATTCTGGTTGAGCTCCTTGAGAAAAACAAATGAATAACAAATGTAAGGTATGAATTAAATATTACCATTATGAACTCATTTGTGCCTCTGGCATTTGTTTCTTTACTACAAATGAGTGAAGCGAATGGGCCCAATTCGTTCCAATTTTTCACTTCATTACTAAATGAAGGTACAAAACTATTTCAAGGTAAGGGAGAGTATGGCCGCTGGAGCAAAACGGAGTTTTGCTGTGCTTCCCAAAGTGTGGGTCATATAACCCACTGATGGATTGCGAGCACAAGCACAGTGGATCGTGACCTGGGCCCTCCCACTGGCCCTTATGCTTGTTTGACTCCAAATAATGGCCATTCTGGAAACCTTCTACCATGAACAGTGGACTTCTTGATTGAGTCCCCCCACCTAGGTATCCCATACAAGTCTATGGGGCAAACCCTTGGCTTGAAGAACCTTCTGTTCTTTGTTGCACATCTGTTCTCCCATTGCATCCTGCCTTACTACCTAGTGTGGATCATTAACCTGCTGGTGTATCAATCACACACCCCATTCCAACCTCCATCGAAACACCCCCTTGCCGGCCAGGCACCAAGCAGAGTAACAGCCTGTAACCTACTTTCCTTTTCAGCTCCACTCTCTTCCTGAGCACAATGGCATAGGCTCAGGGACAGCTCCAGGAGTGGCGGGGCCCAATGTGGAACATTCCCACGGGGCCCCTACCCTCCCGGTGGGGCTCCCCACTCGCCAAGAAGAGTGCATGCCACGCAAAGTGTGGCACCTGGAAATGGTGGTGACATGATGATGTCACTGCCAACTGCTTTCAGGAGGCCCATTTTGGGCTGTTCGGAGGCAGGGGCAGGTGGGAGGGCCCAAGGTGAAGCTGCTCTGCTCACCCCACTGACTTGCAGCCTATAGAAATCCTGGCTGCAGCAGCAGGTGATATGCTCACTCCACTGTGACAACACTGGTCACCTTGGCTTAAGGCCAGCCCTGCATAGCCTGATCAATTAATCCTCTCTCTCTCTCTCTCTCTCTCTCTCTCTCTCTCTCTCTCTCTCTCTCTCTCTCTCTCCACCCCCACAAGTGCCCTACCTTCCCCTCTCTCCAAAAAGGCAGCAAAGATCCCTTGTCCTAGTTCCTTCACAGCTACTTCTTCATTACATGCAAAGGACAAGTCCTTTGCAAGTCCTCATAGTACACTTTCTGTCTTTGACACTTTCCCTCTACCACTTGTGTAGTTGGCCCTTTGCTACCATGTCCTCTGCAACGCAAAGCTCTTAAGCCTCACAGAAACAAGATACGTAACTTTGGTCTGCCGAGCAGCCTCACCAAATCCCCACCAGTGTCCTTGTCTTTGACCCATGTGAAGTCAAACTGACTGCATGCCTAGTGTTTCCTACCTTTCTTCTCTATCTGTGAGAGTGCTGTATGGCTGTGTGCATGTGTGAAAGGTAGTAGTAGGATTTCCTCCCCACATCTAGATTAGTGGCACAATCCTATCCAGGACCTATGGCAGCAGATCTGATGAATGCTAAAGTCCCCACAAAAGCTGCACTTCTGTCATGTACTTTGGGGCCACTGACACAAATGGCTGGAGGCCCCACATGTGCAATACTGGCTCACCCAACCTGGAGCATGTAAGGTGACAGCAGGGCCAGTTCAGAGGAGGATCGGAGCAGAGAGTGGAAATGAGCAGTAGGGTGGCTCTAAGACTTTAAAACTAAAACCTAAAACTGTAAGTATTATATCTAGTTATAGCTTGGCTAGGAAAAGGAGTGACAATGAAGCAGCAAAATTATCAAATGATGCAAATAATTAAAGATAACTATGACTTGTGAGACCTTTTTTGAAGGCAATTATAGTACGAGAAGGCGAGACAATGACATGATAGATGAAATTCAATTTGGTGCAAAGTGCGCTGGAAAAACATTCCCAACCTTACCTGAGCTTTGTCAGGTTCTTCATTAGTAACTACTGATTAAGAAAAAGATCTTGGGCATTTCCAAGAAAATGTCAGTGCAATTTATAGTCATAAGAAGAGGCTGATAATCCAATTCTAGCAATGATAGAACTATGGAAGGCATCTCTAAGAACTCCTGAATCTCACACATAATTCCACACATTATTAAAACGAGAAAGCCAACCAGGATACCGAAAATGTGTAAGTTGAAAATGTGCTTTATAACCTTGTTACTATTGACTACAGGTAGATGGATAAAAAATCTGTGGGTCTATGGCCCACCAGTGGGTCATGACCAGTAGTGTCATTCACAAATGAGCTGCCGGAACGCGAGGCGGGACTTACCGCTTGATTGACAGGCAGCCCATGACGCGTCGCTGCCTGCCCGCCGGCTGCAGGGGCTCCCTCCGGGTGGTGCGCCCCTCCGCGGCTCACCTAGGCACCCAGTGCGCCCCCCAGGCAAGCGGGCACCCCCTCCGAAGGCAGGGGTGCCCGCGCGGCGGTCGGGCAGGCAGCGACGCGTCACGAACGAGCAGCCAATCAGGCGGTAAGTCCCGCCTCGCTTTCCGGCAGCTCGTTTGTGAATGACACTACTGGTCATGACCTAATTTTTGATGGTTCATGGAACTGACAGGGTAGATTAGGCTCATGTGTAAGATGAATGTGGGTAACACAAGGTAGATTAGGCTATGTGCATCAAGGGTAAAACAATCTGCTGCTTTCGGGAAGCACTGCTGCCCAATCATCATCATCATCATCATCATCATCATCATATTATTATTATTATTATTATTATTATTATTATTATTATTATTATTCTACTTCTACACAGTCACTACACATGTAGTGACTGGTATACTCTGAGCATGGGGTTCTTTCCAAGGACCTGGGATGTTCAGAGGTATTTCCTCAATGTGTGGGCAGTCCCTAGAAGGGCTGCCTTTTGTAGTTGCCTCGTCGATATGTCAGTGAGGTTGAGTGTCTTAGGATGTTGCTTAAGTCTCTTTGGGACTATGCCCAATGCCCCTATTACAATTGGCACAATGGTGACCTTCTTTTTCCATAGCCATTCTATTTCAGTTTGCAGATCCTTGTATTTGGTGATCTTTTCAAATTCCTTATCTTCCACTAGTGCATCTCATGGTATTGCTACCTCTATTATTGTCACTTCCTTCTTTTCTTGTCTACTTCCTTCTTTTCCTTGTGTTGTTGTTGTTGTTCAGTCGCTAAGTTGTGTCTGACTCTTCACGATTCCATGGACCACAGCACGCCAGGCCTCCCTGTCCTCCACTAGCTTCCGGAGTTCACCCAATTTCATGTTCATCGCTTCGGTGACACTATCTAACCATCTCTTCCTCTGCTGCCCCCCCCCTCCTTTTGCCTTCAGTCTTTCCCAGCGTGAGGGTCTTTTCTAAAGAGTCCTCTCTTCTCATGAGGTGGCCAAAGTATTTCAGCTTCAGCTTCAGGATTTGTCCTTCCAGGGAGCAATCAGGCTTGACTTCCTGTAGGATTGATCGATTAGATCTCCTTGCAGTCTAGGGGACTCTCAAGAGTCTTCTCCAACACCATAATTCGAAAGCATCTATTCTTCGGCACTCTGCCTTCCTTATAGTCCAGCTCTCACATCCATACATTGCTACTGGGAAAACCATAGCTTTGAGTATGTGAACCTTTGTTGGCAGGGTGATGTCTTTTGGCTTTTTATTAAGTTGTCTAGGTTCACCATAGCTTTCCTCCCAAGAAGTAAACTTCTTTTAATTTCATGGCTGCAGTCACCATCTGCGGTGATCTTGGAGCCCAGGAAAATAAACTCTGACACTGCTTCCATGTCTTCCCCTTCTATTTGCCAGGAAGTGATGGGAGCGGTTGCCATGATCTTAGTTTTTTTTTAATGTTGAGCTTCAAGCCAATTTTGGCACTTTCCTCTTTCACCCTCATCAGGAGGTTCTTTAGGTCTTCCTCACTTTCTGCCATTAAAATGGTATCGTCTGCATATCTGAGGTTGTTGATATTTCTCCCAGCAATCTTGATTCCAGCCTATGAATCATCCAGCCCAGCCTTTCTCATGATGTACTCTGCATATAAGTTGAATAAGCAGGGTGACAGTATACAGTCTTGTCGTACTCCTTTCCCAATTTGAAACCAATTGGTTGTTCCACGTCTGGTTCTAACTGTTGCTTCCTGACCCACATACTGGTTTCTCAGAAGACAGATCAGGTGGTCTAGTACTCCCATCTCTTCAAGAACTTGCCACAGTTTGTTGTGATCCACACAATCAAAGGCTTTAGCGTAGTCAATGAAGCAGAAGTAGATGTTTTTCTGGAACTCTCTTGCTTTCTCCATGATCCAGCGAATGTTGGCAATTTGATATCTAATTCCGCTGCCTCTTCGGAAACCAGCTTGTACTTCTAGTAGTTCTCGATTTACATACTGCTGAAGCCTAGCTTGTAGGATTTTGAGCATGACCTTGCTAGCATGTGAAATGAGTGCAATGGTGCGGTAGTTTGAACAATCTTTGGCATTGCCCTTCTTTGGCATTGGAATGTAAACTGATCTTTTCCAGTCTTGTGGACACTGCTGGGTTTTCCAAATTTGCTGGCATATGGAGTGCAGCACTTTGACAGCATCATCGTTTAGGATTTTGAGTAATTCAGCTGGAATGCTGTCACCTCCACTAGCTTTGTTGCTAGTGATGCTTTCTAAAGCCCACTTGACTTCACACTCCAGGATTTCAGGGTCGAGCTCAATAACTGCACCATTGTGGTTGTCAGGAACATTTAAATCACCCTTATATAGTTCCTCTGTATATTCTTGCCACCTCTTCTTAATCTCATCTGCTTCTGTTAGGTCCTTGCCGTTTTTGTCTTTATTGTGCCGACCTTAGCATGAAATTCTCCAATTTTCATAAAAAGATCTCTAGTCTTTCCCATTCTATTGTTTTCCTCTATTTTTTTGCATTGCTCATTTAAGAAGGCCTTCCTATCTCTCCTTGCTGTTCTCTGGAAATCTGGATTCAGTTGGGCATATCTTTCCCTTTCTCCCTTGCTTTATGCTTCCCTTCTTTCCTCTGCTATTTGTAAAGCCTCATCAGCCAGCCACTTTTATTTTATTTGCCTTCTTGCATTTCTTTCTCTTTGGGATGGTTCTAGTTGCTGCGTCCTGTACAATGTTACAGACCTCTGTCCAAAGTTCTTCAGGCACTCTATCTACCAAATCTAAGCCCCTAAATCTATTTGTCACCTCCACTGTATATTCATATAGCATATGATTTAGGTCATATGTGAAGGGCCTAGTGATTTTCCCTACTTTTTTAAGTTTTAGCCTGAATTTTGCAATAAGAAGCTCATAATCTGAGCCACAGTCAGCTCCTGGTCTTGTTTTTACTGCCTGTATAGAACCTCCATCTTTGGCTGCAAAGAATGTAATCAATCTGATTTCGGTGTAGACCATTTGGTGAAGTCCATGTGTAGAATCGCTGCTTGTGTTGCTGGAAAAGGGTGTTTGATATGACTAATGCGTTATCCCCTGACAAAACTCTATCAGTCTGTGCCCCGCTTCATTTTGTACTCCAAGGCCAAACTTGTCTGTTATTCCTATTACTTCTTGATTATTATTGTATTTTATTATTTTATATATTTAATATAATAATAATAATAATAATAATAATAATAATAATAATAATAGGCTTGAGTGGCAGGTAAAGTGAAACTTTCATTTTAGGTAAGTCCCAATGTTAAAACGTTTGAGAACCACTGGATTATAGTAAACACATATTTTGAATTGTACATATTTTTGTTGATCTTTTACCTGCCAGTTCTATTTTACAAAGTGTACTTTGTGCAAAGTGCAAAGTAATTATGAGTTCAAAATTTCAGAGCAATCCTGATGTGCATCTAGAAAATTCCAGTGAGAACAATAGCCAAAAGTAATGCAAAAATGCAAGAATATTTTCTTGAAGGAACCCCAAAATTTAAAGGAGTCCTAAGGTTAAATTTGAAATTAGTAATTCAAATATCAAAAACACAAATCCAATCTGGGAGTATTAAAATCAATTTTTTTATTAGACCTTGTTTTCGTTTGATTAGGGCTAACTGTTCATCACTATATCCAAAACTGGGTAGGAAAGGTTTACACCAAAAATGAGAAACCTAGAATTCTGATATTGAAATTTGCTATTCAAATTCTGAAATAAGATGTCCTGATTACTTGATTTCTTATTCAAAATTAAAGTTTGCTAATTCTTTAGGTTAAAGTTTGCTATCTCCTGGGTCAGGAGGTCTGGATGAGTGATAGAGCTGCAGCCTATGATGCCCTGAAGAACAGCTGGGGACACAGTTTGAAACAACCAGAAGTATCTGAGAGCTGCTGACAACACTACTGACAAGATGTGTCATCCCAGCTGGTGAGAGGAGTGGAATGACTACTCTCAGGTAGAGTGAGAGGAGTTGCCATCAGTAAAGTGTGGGAGGAGAATGCAGGCTGAAAGATACCAGACTGACTTCATCCATCTGGAATGAAGTGTTCTATGAAAGATTAGAACTTGTACTAGTAAAAAAAACCCTACTGGAGATTCGAAAAGCCTGCTTTGGCATGATTGAAGTGATGGTGGCCAGTGTAGGCAGACGTTACTGGAGAAACTGACAGCGCAATCCTAGCGCGCCCTTAGTGTTGATGCTACGTGGTAGCGTCAACGCATCAGCTGGCACAAGGGATACAGCAAAGTATGTTTGGACCACTCTCAGAGTCAGAGAGGCCAGCACACAGACATGCACCATCCTGCCTGACTCCGAGAGTGGTCCAAACACGCTTTACTGTGGCCCTTGAGCAGGCTAAACTTTGTTGGCCTAACTGTGCCGGCCTAATTCTAGGATAGGATTGTGCCCAGAGTCATGCTGTGCAATCCGAAGCATATTCACTTAGATGCAGCAGCCCTATCCTATCCCCCACCTACTGTCCGATACAGTGGTGCAAATGGAGTGAGTGCAGCATGCAATGATGATGATGGTGGGTGATCAGGTGGCTTGGTAGAGGTACGTAGAACATCTTTGTGGGGGCTGCCTGCAAATGAGTCTCCTTGGACCTACACCAGCTATTAGTACCCTCATGGAGTGTGTTGGACTGGGAAAAAAAAGAATAGCGTCTTGGTTTGCACTGCTGCTGCTGAGATCCTCCCCCTCCCACCCCCACACTGCCCCCAGGTTTGGCCCAGTCTGTGCCCCAATCCTCCCCTGAACCGTACCTACTTCCACCTTAGCTGCTGTGGTGGGGTACACAAGAGTCACTGGCACACGTTCTTCTGAGTCGGCTCTAGCTATTTGCACCAATGACTCGGAAGCACACAAATGCGGTGCACCTTTTGCACCACCAGAACAGGTCTTTACAGCAGCAGATCACAAGATCCACTAACCTAGACTTTGAATAGGATTGGGCCATAAGTCACATTTTGGTCAGTAGTTCTTTCTATCTAGTAAAAGTGCTTAGGATTGCAGCTGGAAATATCTTTTTTTCTTCTTTAACTATATATGACTCTTTTTGAAATAAGATGCCTCCGTTCAGTGATGACATGCTAAGCTCAGATTACTCCATTTAAATGTTCTTTGGCAACGCTCTTTAACTGCCTGAACCATCATTATTTTTAGGGCCACACTACAAAGGCACTGGAGCACAAAAACCATTCCACCCGTTTGCGGACACAAGCCCACAAGTGACAGGAGATCTTAAATAACTTTCATTGTTATCCAGTCAGTGCCACAGGTTTGAGTAGCTCGGTCTGCACAATTTAATTCGAGACAGGAAGTTACCCCTGGTAAAGTTATTGGCAGCCTGGCAAAGAAATTCTCATGTATTATGACATCATGCGAGCCCTACTTAATGGGGAGGAAGTGCCGCAAAAAGACATTTGCTGCTTGACTGAAATGCTGAGCGTAAAAAAGCTGCAGTGCATCTCACATTCTTTCAAGGTGTATTTTATGACTGCAGGTGACTAGCTACTCATCCCCTGCATATTTGGCCACTAGTGAGTGGCCATGCTATGCCTTTTATTTCATCTTTTACTGTCAAGCCTGCGGAAAGGAATTACAGCAAGGGAGGCAATCCCATTTCTCTCTTCCCATTTTGGATGGGTAGGACACGCTTACCTTAGGAGGCCGTTCATCATTTGATCTTGAAAGGCATTTTTCAATCAGTGGCTGTCTCAATGGCGCATGTGCGCGCGCGCACTGAAAGATTAAATGAAAGTGGAGCAAACAATAAGAAGACTGTCGTTGACTGATTTCCAGCCGCCACCCCTTGTACGTGTCGCCTTTCAGAAGTGTTGGACGACACAGACAGCCACTTAAGAAAGACGGTCTAAGTTTATGAGTAACTGCTTAAAAGCAGCGGCACATAGAATTGAAGTGTTTCAGCCTGGGTGACATTTTTTTTCCTGTCATGCTGCTCAAAAACAACAAGAAGCACTTTTAAAAGTAAACCCAAGGTACAAATTAGATGTGATGTATCAAATTAGATGTAGTGTATATGCTAGCCCAAACCTGATTGGGACCAGGCACAGTGGGTTGAACATTTTCCTCTATACTGTGATCCCTCGCTTTGTGCTTTAGTGCCAGTCTGGATCAGGCCCTTGTTCCAGGAAGGAAGCTGTCACAGCTACAGCAATACCCTGGGAGAAAGAACCACTTCAGAGACCCCATCAGGAGCATGATGCAGGGGATTGGGTTAACTCAGAGCTAGCCTTAGGAGCTATGGGGTGCAATAGGAAAAGCCAGGCCACTGTCATATTCTGCTGGACTGCTGTCGAAAATGAGGGCAAAGCTCTAAGTTTTGCAAGAAGCCTTACCTTGCAGTGGAAATCACTCCTCTCCTGCACCGTTTTAGCCAATCCTCACAGGGAAAAGCAACATCTTGGCGTTGCTTACTGGCTACAGCAGCAAGGGAGAGGAGGGATTTACATGACAGAGTAAGGCTTCTTGCAACACTTAGAGCTTTGCCCTCCCTGTAGATCCGCCTCTGACTCTCAGAGTCAGGGAGGATGGCTCACATCTGTGTGCTGGCCTCTCTGACTCCAAGAGTGGTCCAAACATACTTTACAGTGGCCCTTGTGCTGGCCAAACTTTGCTGGTTTAGCTTATGCCGGCCTCACTCCAGTTTAGGATTGCTCTCTCTCTCTCTCTCTCTCTCTCTCTCTCTCTCTCTCTCTCTCTCTGTGTGTGTGTGTGTGTGTGTGTGTGTGTGTGTGTGTAAGATAGGAGCTTTCTGCAGTGCGGCAGGGATAGGGAGCAGGCCAAAGAGGGAGGATGTAGGTGGCAAATGTACATAAAAACAACCTTGCTGGATCAGGTCAAGGCCCATCTAGTCCAGCTTCCTGTATCTCACAGAGGCCTACTAGATGCCTCAGGGAGCACCCAAGACAACCAGATACTTGCATCTCACTGTCTCTCTTCATCATCTGACATTTATCTTATTTACCCTCATACCCCACACCCCTAATGAAGACACCAGACTACCTTTATTAAACACAAATGATCAATTTTTAAATCATGAAAACTACTGAACATACCATCCCTCTCTCACCAGTCTGGGGTAGGTGAAAAAACTGCCAGCCATAGCCAATTGGGATTTCAGACAAAAATTCCTACCTGGCCCTCATGATGAGCTAATCTCAGACTGGACAAAGATCCCAAATTTTTCAGCCAGCCCCACCCCTTTCTCTCAGACATGCGCCAGCAAAACAGTCATCAGTTGTTTACATATCTCTTGATGGCTGTCCAAATGCTCCTCCACCATGGGATGCAGCATGTGCTCCATCAGCATGGTTGCATTGGCAGCAATGGTAGGGGATAGGATTGGGCACTGAATGTGGAATCAGCTGTCATCATGTAGAGCCCACATCATCAAATGCAAGAGATGTTATCCTCATGTGGCAGGTATACACATACACATATAGACAAAAAAAATGTGAACTATGGAGCCAAAGAGCTATGAAATGCAAGACAAAGGATGTGTGTCCAAGAGGTTTCCAGAGTGCTCGTAAGACATGGTAATAATCCAATATGGCTGTAGAGATAGAAATGAACTTGCCACTGTACTAGTACCTGTTATCCCCGAATGGCTCATTGATTCAGCCTAATCCCTTCATTAATAGGGGGTCAAATGTGTAGACTGCACAATGTAGTAGGCCGACAGATAAGATGTTTAAGAGGTCAGCACAAAGAGAATGAAAAGAAAGTAAGAATTCTAAGGGGATTTTCATTGGCAGAAGCGCATAAACCATGGTGGGTTGAAAGAACAGAAAGAGCCCATATTCCATCCACTCTAGGGCAGAGCTAGATTGATACCACACTTTATTATCAATCTGATAAAGAGTTTAAGAGCCGGGCTGCCAACGTACCGTTCCGACAGGTCACCCATTTCTAATGCACCTGCTTCCCATGCCTGCACTTGTGACTTGGGTGTTTTTGCCTGAACGCACTTGTGCTAATTTGCAGGCAAAGTGTAATTATTTGAGGACGGAGCTGAAAAACAAACCTTTCAAGATCTTGAAAAAACACTAGGAGCCAAACAGCAGCAGCAGCAGCAGCAGGCCTGTCATGCTGTTTTACTTGGCAGTAATCCGGTTCCTTCGTCAAGATAAACTACTCAGCCTCCAGCCTTGGAGTTTATCCACTCACAGAGCTGGATTACAGCCTCGTAAAGGAGCGCAATGGTACAATTATCACTTTACTATTAGAGAGGTACTCTGAAGTGCTCACATTCTATATGTTGGGTTGGACATTTTATTATCACCATAAAGCCTGTTCAGCTTTCAGGTATTTGCGGCAAAGTTAAATTAATGATTCATACGGTGGGCTGCCTCACTGACAAAATGGAATGATTCCTTTTTTTTCCACGCAGCAGATGCTGAAGGTGTCTAGGGTTGTTTGCAGTGATTTGGGTGTCCATTTCGGCTGGATTTAAGAGAGCCTGTGGATACCAGCATCTAATGAGTTGTCGATGGTATGTACAGATGGTTCACAAAATGAAATGTGTCCTTACCTTCAGTATAGGAACTCTCCCAGCATGCTCTGCCTTCAAAGAACAGCCATAATGTAACCTTATTCCATTTTACCATAGCAACATCAGCCTGCCTTGTTCTATGGGGCAGTGACGTTGCAAGCAGAGGGCAGTACACCCCAGGCACCGCACCAGAGTGACATGTGAGGACAGGGCCAGCTCCAGGAGTGGCAGCGCCCAATGCAGGGCATTCCCATGGGCCCTCCTCCCCATGGGACCCCCACTCACCAATAAAAGCACTTGTGGTGCTGTGTGTAGCACCTGGAAATGATGCCATCACACCAACTGCTTTCAGAAGGACCATTCAGGAGCTGGCAGGAGGGCGCAACGCAAAGCTGCCCTGCTCGCCCCACTGACTTACAGTTCATACAGATCCAGGGGCGCCAACTGCGTGGGTGCCGGTATGCTGATGGCAACCACAATAATTTTACCATGGGTGCTCAGCACCCACAATGTTGGGCACCACCAAAGAGCGGGGCACCCCCATCTTGGGCGCTGGGCGGGGAATGCGCCTGGCCCAGCGGTGAACAGGCCCAGCCGAGGGCAATGTGATCGAGCCAATGAACTCCTTCCTGAGGTAGCTGGCGCCTCAGGAAGAAGTTCATTGGCTCACCCACCCCGGCCTCAGAAAGGGGTGGGGTTGCTTCCTTCCAAGGCCGGGAGGCTGTGATCGCATGCCCCGGCCCCGGGAGAAGCTGCTGCTGGCCTGGGGCTCCCCTTACTGAGACCGGGGCACAAAATTGCACATGCCCAAGCCCCGGGAGAGGCTGCTGCCGGCCCGTGGCACCCCTTCCCAAGACCGGAGCACACGATCGTGCATGCCCCGGCCCCGGGAGAGGCTGCTGCTGGCTCGTGGCACCCCTTCCCAAGACCGGGGCTTGATCGCATGCCCAGTGCGATCAATGACAGGGCCTCAATGACAGGCAGCCCCCCTTCCAAGCGCCTCGATGATGGGGGCGTGGCCACATCGGACGTGGCTACATCAGGGGACGTGGCCATATTGGACGTGACTACGTCAGGGGGTGTGGCTACTCAGCACCCCCAATGTTCAGGGCAAGTCAGAGCCCCTGTTCAGATCCCAGCTGCAGCAGCTGGCTATCTGCTTGCTGTGTTGGTGCAGGACACCCCAAACTGCATTGGCCCAATGTGACGATTGGCTTAAGGCCAGCCCTGAGTGAAGGTGTGCCACATGAGGCCCAGCCAAGATGGTGCCCCCTCCTCTTAGTGTTTCTGCAGGTTCCCAATCAACTCAGAGGCTTTTTCACTGGAGATGAGCTATAGTGGTGATATAAATAATAATAATAATAATAATAATAATAATAATAATAATAATAATAATAATAATAATAATAATA
>JAJKFI010000125.1:887291-912049 GCA_029204185.1 Lerista edwardsae | reverse complement strand
ATGCCAGTTTCAACCAGTTCTGGAGTGTGTGGTGTGAAACTGCAACAAGCATGACTATATGCCAAGGTGAACGGAACACCGTTATCTTCCCACCGAAGTGGTTTCTATTTACTGTATCTACTCACATTTTTATGTGCTTTCGAACTGCTAGGTTGGCAGGAGCTGGGACAAGCAACGAGAGCTCACTCTGTCACATGGTCTTGAACTCCCAACCTTCTGGTCAGAAAGCCCAGCAGCAGCGGTTTAACCCGCAGCGCCACCACGTCCCTAAAGGATACAAATGTTATAAATTAAGTTTAGTTATCTATTCAAAGTTAAATATGCAAATTGTGTATTTCTGAATTACATATGCAAAACTCATTTGCTTACTTTCCATTTGCCCTGGGATTGCCCTCCCACCCCCTCATCATAGGATGCAGCACATGCCTTTTAGGCATAGCAGCATCAGTGCTGGTGATGGGCATAAGATTGGGCTGCAATCCTTTACACAAGTTCTTGGGAATAGGCCCCATTGAACTCAGTAGGACTTACTTCTGAGTAGACATGCCTAGAATTGCACTGTAAAAGTCAGCAAGGCACATTATGTTTACAACTCATTTGTCATTATATTTCAGTACACATCAGCTACTTCACAGCTGCCTTTCAAACTTTGTGATATGCTTGTATCTTTCAAAGGCATTTTTCATTCCCCCGAAATTTTTCCACTTTAGTTCAAGACTCCCTGAAATGATCTTATTAGAAAGGCAGTTGATAAAAAGACTAAAATAAACAAGCATGCTACAGCTCCCTGTAGCTATCTGGTGGCATTGTACATTTTTTTTCTTTTAAAAGTCCATTATTAAAAGTTATATGTAGTCAATCTAAGTCATTTTGAATTGCTAAAAGGTAAGACAGCTCTTATCTTTGATGGAGAATGTGTTTGATCTTTATTTATTGCTGATTGAAAGCTGCAACATCAAAGATGTGAAAATGACCATCTGGATCCACTTCTCATGGTACTAATTCAAGAATTATATCCTGCAAGCAGTGATACATGCTGAAGTGCAGAAGCTCATCCTGCCCTCCCCATCATAGCTGCACCCCACTACAAAAAAATAAATAAAATAAAATAAATCAGCTTTAAGTGTCTTCCTTAGAGTCTTTTCTTCTCCTGCTACTTATTCCACCTTTGACATGTATGATACTCCTTATATTTCATCTCTTATATGATACTCTATATTTCATTTCATTCCAAACTCTTGGAGTGGGATACCATAGTTCAAAAAAAGCCTAAGAGTTCAATCCTAACCTTGAATTAGGCCAGCACAATTTGGCCAGTATCAGGGCCACCGTAAAGCACTTTTGGACCACTCTTAGAGTCAGGGAGGATGGCGCACGTCTGTGTGCTGGCTTCTCTGACTCTGAGAGTGGTCCAAACATGCTTTACTGTGGCCCTTGTGCCGGTCAAACTTTGCTGGCCTAACTGTGCCCGCCTAACTCCATGTTAGGATTGCGCCCTAAAACACGCCCAGACTTGAGACAATGAGTATGAAGCAACATGACATATCCACCTAGTTTGTGAGACCAACACTCAACATATTGTGTATAGGGCGGTATGGGTTAAATTACAATGAATTCTTTAACTGTGCAAAGCATGCTTGGGTTAATATGAACTGCCAAGTCAAGGATGCTAGTTTTCCAGCCCTGAATTGTGGGTACATTGATATATGGCAGTGAGACATGAACTTCTAGTTGTCATGTGAAGAAACTCAGCTTCCAGTATTGCTCTTTCTGTTACCACTTTGACCTTTCTCAGCAAGGTCAGATCACCAGTGAATGTTGACCAATAGTGAATGTTGAATGATATCTCGAACAGATATGACTGTGCTCTTGTGAGCCTGTGTGCAAGATGCACAATGGATCCTTGATGCGGAGAACAGTCTGCTCTGAGGGACCCAGGGGTTTCCCAAAGCTCCAGTATAATATTATTTGCAAACATGACTCAATGGACTTTGTCACCAGTTAGGTGAAAGCTCTGGAAAATCATAGGAGCATCTGGCATCACAGATACTACTTTGGCACATAACACTTTGAAGACAAACATGGTTCTTAAAGAAGTGTGAGCAGGAAAAACAGAGTACCAGGCCACTGAGTACTACAGATGGGATACCAATTCCCATAATCTTGCCAGTTCAAGATTAGCCCATTCAGCCCCTGGAGATAATGTATTTCAAGTTAATTCAAATCAGCCCAAGGGCTGGTGAGAATCCATGATTTTGTGAAAATAGATGGTTGCCGTATTATGTGAGTTGCCCTTAATCAATATGAGGCTGTCTTAACGGTTGAGCCTGAGCTCAACAGATAGCTTAAAAACAGTCTTGCTGATTCAATCCCAGACTACTAGCTACAAGGCCCATGGTTCAAGACATGATGCAAATATGATTCCTAACAACTACCCTTATTTCTTCCAAAGCAAAAAGAAACTTACAAAAAAAAATCAGTACAGCTGAGGAGTATATTGAACAGCAGTTAAGTAAGTGCCTGCTTAAACTAGACTCCAGAATCAAATATTGCAATTGCAGGTATTTACAGTAAATGGTCCAATCTAAATTATTATCATTGCACACGAGCTCAAACATATCAAAGAGTGGTGGTGCTGAAATTTTCCAGCACACATAATCTATAATTCCAAAACGTTCAGAAGAAGCCTGAAAGTTCTTCACCTTAATACCCCTACTTAGCCTCCTTTTAGAACGACATCACAATTTTCACAGCACTGTGGCTACCCCAGTGGTTTTGATGCATAAACATCACAGAACCAGGAGAGGCTGTTGAACTCAAGGCAAAACCCCTGATTCAAATCAGGCCCTTACATTGTGTAGGAAATAGACATCCAAAGCACTGGTTTGCTGTGTTGATGTGTGGCAGATAGACACTGCAACTGGGCAGTAACTAACCTGCCATGACTCTTTCCCCTTCATATTTTATGCTGACTGTGGTAGCAAGCCCTGATGCAGATCTCAGTGTTGTGTAAAGTGTGAAGCTGCTCTTTAAGAGCTCCTGGGCAGAAAAATGTACTGTCAGATATGCTGTTCAGCATGAAGCCACATGTGTCATATTCTCCTGGCAACATGAATTACACACTAGCTCGCATCCTCTCGCCACCTTTTTTGTACATCTGTCCTCAGGGTTCTGCTCAGGTAGGGCCCAATCCTATCCAACTTTCCATCACAGGTGCAGCTTCAATGCAGTCCCAAAGTAAGGGAACAAGTGTTCGCTTACCTTGAGGAGGCCTCCAGGACTGCCTTCCCATTGCAGGATGCAGTGTACGCCCCATTCGTATGGCTACATCAGCACTGGAAAGTTGGATAGGATCGGGCCCTTAGCCTCCTGTTGTCAGGGTGGGAAGTGCACACTTCGCATCCAACAGCTACCCTAACCATAACTCAAAGAACTAAAACATTCAAACACAATTATAAATTTGCGCTGTTTGCAAACAAGATACGCAAATTAGCTTTCTGGGGTGTTTTTCTCCTCTGAGTCTCAGCAGTTTTCATTTTTTTTTTAAATAGTGCAATCCTATTGTGACTACTCAAGCTGCAGTCCTAGACACACTTTCCTGGAAGTAACACGGAACACAATGGGGCTTACTTCTGAGTAGGCACGCCAGCCTCAGCATGTGTTGTACCGCTCTCTGAATTCAATGGGACTCACCCCCTGGAAAGTGCATATAATACAGGAACACAGCCTTCAGGTACTCCTGTGGGTGGCGGTCTGAAGCCTCATCTGTTACAAATGCAATGAGAAAAGGTGTCTCAGGGGAACTCTGCCTTCCTCGATGCTCTTAAAGGAACAGATGGCAGATCCTGGAGGGACTATATAGTAAGCACAGTAAGCACCAACATGGCTTCCTGCCACTGTGTGGGCTAATCCTAGACTTCAGCATGAATATAGGCAGATGCTGCTGTCTATGTAGTGTCTCACAAGCCAGCATTTTGACTGAGGTGACAGAAAAAACACCCCATCCTTTTTCTTTTAGGGCCAGAATTGGCAACAGAAGACACTGTAGACTAGAGGACATTTGTTTGATCAGTCAGGGACTATACCCAGAGTCAAGGCATTAGGTACAAAGAGATTTTGCCGTTTGTTGAGGCGAAAAATAAAGCTCATACAACAACCAGTTTGGGGCGCTTGGTCATCTGTATATAAGGTGCTGATGGGTGATAAAATGATTATCTGTGTAGGTGCATGCTGTTTCCGAAGTGGAAAACAAACGCTATTCAGAAATTTTGGGATAGAAATGAAATAACAGGCAGTGGCGTTCCTATGGGAGGGTAAAATGCTAAGTGTTGGAGGAGCCTGAGCTCCTGTGTGAAGCAGCCCATCCCCCTTGCCTTCAGAGCCATTCGCGGATTGGTGACCCGGCTGGAGGCTTTGCTCTGAGGCCAAGGGGAAGTGGCTGCGTTACACAGAGGCTCAGGCTCTTGTAAAACTTAGCATTTTGCCCCCCTTATAGGAATGCCACTGATAACAGGCCAGTCTGCTAAAATATCTAAATGAAAAACGATTGCATACTTGGGTTACAAGCTGTGATCCAGCCCAAATTAAGCACTTTAAAAATCTAATTTATTTCAATGGAAAGGTGTTAAGGACACCCAGAATTCTCCCAATGAAATCAGGGGAACCTAAAAATGTTTAGCTTTGATTGGATCAAACTGACTATTTCCCTTTTCCTCTATGATAGACAAGCTCAGGCTGTCTACTGCAGAATTAATATATGTGCTAAGCTTTACAGGCTTATTTTACCCATTTTTTAATTTAGTCCAAGTGAGAAAATAATATGGTAGCAACATGTCCCTATCCTTGTAGTACTGGTGGCACAACTGACATCCATGAAAGGTTTAATTTGCATTATAATGAAACTTTCGTGTTGGTGCCTAAAAGTCATATTATACACATGGAACAAATCAGCCAAAGACAATCTGAGCTCCCATAAACGGTAACCTCAGTTCTGCTCTAGAGAACTGTCTTTGGTGTGTGTAGAATGGAAAACCAAGTTGTCTGTATAGTTACATTAAGACCAGGTCATCTGTTACTACAAATAATTATTTACCTTCATATTACAGGATCTGTGGATGCAACTGCAACAGATTGCTCATTGATGCAGAAAATACTAGACAACAACAGAGTTCACACATTTCATTCTAGTGCTATATTAATGATAGCCGCTACCCAGGGCCAGTGGCACAAGATTCTGTTCCTATTTGATAGTTTGGGTGGTGACATGTGGAAAGCCTTGCCATTGAAAGACTATTCATATGCTAAAAATATTTTTAAAAAATGTATAAACAATCCTGATAGTCATGAAAGCCTTTAAAATCAATATGCTAATATGTCACTGGCAGCCCATTTCTGACCAGTGCTGCTGCAGCCAGGCTGTCTGGCCTGCACTGTATCCAGTGCTAACTTGGAACTGGCTGGATGTCTCTTTGGGCTAAGGCAGTGCTCTTCAAACTGGTGGGTTGTGATCCACCAGCCTGCAGAGCACTGCCCTGTTCCCCTTTAAGGGGTGGGGAGGGGGGAAGGCAGCGACACGATCCCCAGGATCGTGCCGCTGCTTGCACAGAAGGGGGCTTTTAAAAATTTCCTGAAGATCACGCCAGGCTCTTGGGGGGGCGCTATCGGAAGCCACTTCCTGTTTTGCAGCTGGAAACTGGAAGTTGCTTCCGAGTGCATTTTAAAGTACATTGGAGCCTTGGGGAGGCCTGTGGAGACTTTTGCAGGGCTCCCCGCAACTCAGAAGCCTGGCACTGTCTTAGGTAATTTTAAAAAGCCCCCTTTCTGTGCAGACCACAGTGTGATCCTGGGGATCGCATTGCTGCTGTAGCCCAACCCCTGCAAACAGCTGGTCTTCTCCTCCCACAGAGAACTCTGAAGACCCCTGAGCTAAGGGCATATACTTACTCTTAAATAACACCCTAGCCAACTCTATGGGGCTACTCAGATCTCTGCCAGCTATTTAGCTGGTGGAGGTGCAAGCGGCTCCTTGTAGAGACACAGGAAGGGGGATAGGATATGGTGGAGGAGGCCGATTTGCCCCCTGTTCTGCCCTCCCTACACCCCTGCACTGGTTGGTGGCAAATCCTACCTCCTCCAGCAGCCCTGTGTTGGCGGGGCGATGCAGGCCTCCCTGCCAGTGCTGCTGACTTGCGAGTATCATGAACATGTCTTATGGCATGTTTGCAACACTCCACCCACAGCAGCAGGTGCTGCGCTGGAGGAGTGCTCTTTTAGGCTTGTCCTCCGGGAGTCTCTCTCCCACGGCACTCTACAATCAGTAAAGCAGAGAACTAAGACTGCAGTTTATTGGATGTGTTTCTGTGACAAATTTTCTGTTCAGCAGCTTGACAATGGTGAATATTTTCTTCTCTTCCAAATGTAGATGTCAGCTCTATATATTGATTTAAAAAAGGAAGAGCTATCCTTTTTTTTAACAGATAGCTTTTTTTAACAGCTATCCTTTTTTATCCTTTTTTGACAGCAAAAAGCACACAAAAGAAACAAACAAAAACTCAAAACAAGGGCATAAAAATGGAATGAAGCCGCTAGGCCTTACTACTCTAGTTGCTGGAAATCCACCTCCAAGACTGCACCAGGTGTCTGTGTCTCATGTTAACATTAAAGAATGTACACTGCTGGAAATGTAAAAGGGTACAAAAACACACACACACACCCCGAAAAAAAAAATCAAGGCAGGTCAGGAGGGCAGCTTCAAAAAGTTCCGGCTCCCCTCCATCCCCTCCAGGGCCCGCCTCGATTCACCACCGCACCCCCAAGATACCCCTTCTCCCCAGTGGGCTGCAGACTCACCAGAGTGGCTGCTGACTCCACGTGTGTGGCTGGAGGGAGGAAGGGGGCTGTGCAGGACGAGACTTCCCCACTGCAGCCCTTTCCCCTTCGCCCCCCTAGGAATCCAGAGTCGCTCCCTTTAACCCTCTGAGTGCCGGCCAACCAAGAAAAGCTCTTTGCAGAGGAATCGGGAGGGGGGAGGAAGGAGTGTGAAGTGGGCGGAGTCAGCCCTAATTTTAACTAGTGGAACTGAGTTCCCCCACGTTCCCCCTGCATGACATCACTGGATACATTTGAGCATGTTCTAAACAAAAAGGTTAGATTAACAGGAGAGGACATCCCTTAAGAATTAATACAAGCAGGTTGAGGCCAGGGGGCGGGCTTAGCAGCCATGTTGGCATACTCAAAACAATCCTTATTCCAAGCATTTCGGATTGCTTTTCTGGTACTCTTTAGGACTGAATCATTTACTCCTGAAATAAAAACTTATGAAAATAACAACGTGTGATCGTGTAGAAACATCAGTGGTAACCATATTATGAGTTAATATGCAATTCCAAGGTTTAATTCCGCATAATTATATTACTGAACATACCGGACGAAATGCTACTTGCTATCTATTTAAACTCGGATTGCACTGTTTTGACAGACTTATTTTTTGAAATCTACACAAGCAAAAATAAAACGGCCATGCCCCATAAAAAAAATGTCTGTTAATGTTCAGAATTTCATAAGTATTACAGTAGGAAAATTACATTAAAATCTCTTCATAACACAAGTAGTTGTCAATATGAGAGTAATTCTTTTTTACTTCTAGACTATTAAGAGTATTTTTTTAACTTCTACACTCACCCCCCCCCCAAAAAAAACAAATTCTGTTAATGTTCAGAATTTTGAAAATATTACAGTAGAAAATGGAAGGTGGGAAAAAATGTGTAAACGGGAAGGGGGGAAAAGGAGGGGGGAAATATATTTTTTTTTACCTTCTAGACCATTAACAGTGGGTGTCAGAAAATGGTGAATAAGACTGCTAGGAACAACAAGAAATTACACAGCTTCAAAAATAATGCACTATTTCAGTGAACTGTAGTTTTATTGAACCGATGTAATGAGAATACATGAATCTTTCCGTGGAAATTAAGTCCCATTTTTCGTACAGCGATTCACACACCCGTATGCAGAACACGCAGGCATGATTAAAGATGTTGAGATTAACTTTTACATGCGTGCAGGGAGATTTTTATTCGTGAATTCGCGGCAATCCTCCTCCTTGGCGGGAAAGATCTGAGTCAGCCATATTTGTATACCCATGGCTTCAAGAAAATAATATAATGTCCTCTCCTGTTAATCTAACCTTCTTGGTTCTATACCAGGGCTATACTTGTTTCACACAGCAGGCCCAATAACATTCATGATGCCTGCTGAGGGCCGGAAGTGATGTCATAAAACAGGAAGTGATGACATTAAGCAGGTCATTACCAGAAATAAGTACTTACAAACTGATTAACTGCAAATGACAGAAGAGAAAATACCCAAATCTTGATATTTTTAAGATATGGGAGAGCCCAATTATCCTGCAGGCTGCCCTTTCAGCAGTGACACTTCAGCGTAGCTGAGGGCTAGATAAAGAGCTTCTGGGGGCCACATCCAACCCCCGGGCCTTCTGGTTGACACCCCTATACAATCATAGTTCTAGTTCTAGTGCAGTTCTAGTGCAGTGGTCTTCAACCTTTTTCCTGCCACAACCCCACAATCAATCAATCAATCAATCAATCAATCAATCAATCAATCAATCACGCAGTATGAGACTGGGGATCCATAATTGGTCCCACTCTCCTCCTGGGGCCCTATCCGCCCATTCCATGCCCCCCCTACACCCCACCACTGTTACAACCACCTGGTACTATTCAATTTATAGAGAGGAGAAAAATTTACCATGAAGCACAATTTTAGCACAATTGCTGAGAACCTGAGCAGGACTGAGACATAGGCTACAATCCTATACACATTTACATGGGAGTAGGTCCCACTGGATTTAACAGGGCTCACTTCTGAGTAGATATGCATTGAATTGTGCTGACAATCTCCTGCTACCTTTACCTGCTGGTGCTTTAGTCCAGTGGTCTTCAACCTTTTTCATCCCCTTAAGTTGCTGTGACCCCACAACTGAGGCTTCGCAACCCCATTGGGGTCCCAGCCCCCAAGGCTGAAGAACAGTGTTCTAGTGGCTAAGAAATTGAGATTGTCTGGTTTTCCTGTCCTACCACGAGCTTTGGAGCATTGGACTCATTTTGCCTTTAATTTCTTGGAGACGTCTGCTCAAATATCTGCACTCACAATGGCATATTCAGGGCCATTGGACCAATTCATGTTGGGGAAAAATTAACAAATTAAGCCGTTCCATTAGAGAGAATTGCTTTACTTATCTTACTGCCTCATGTTCGCAGGGCCAAATCAGCTGTCATTCCAATACTAATATTCTGAGGCTATGTAAAATCTGTATTGCGGTTCAGAAGTATAAAATATATTTCTGGGATTTGGGAAGAAAGAAAGGTTTTGTAATCAGTGAGTTCTCTTTCTCTGGCTTAAAAAGTTCTTATTCTTACCAATGGTATACTTAGTTAGGAGAATACTCTCTCCTTGCACAAGAAAAGAGTGAGGAAATGATATTCACCTTTCTCTGTAAGTGAAACAACGATCATGCAAATAAAAGGTGCAGCTTTCCAGCATGCATGGTAATGCTGAGCAAATCAAATCATTATCATTTGGTGTGTGTTTCCAAGCCATGTATTAGGAATGGCTTCAAAGGCCTCACTTGCTATTTGATCTCAGCTCAATTCTTGGTTTTTAAAGGAATCATTATAAGATGTGACTTTTATTATTGAAGAGCCTGTGCCACAATAGCATATTTTGTTGCCAAATTATGCAGCCCATTTCACTCGTTAAGTTAATTAGGAACATTACAGGAAAGGCTTAGCTTCTCTCTCTCTCTCTCTCTCTCTCTCTCTCTCTCTCTCTCTCTATATATATATATATATATATATATATATATATATATATATATATGAGGGACGTGGTGGTGCAGCGGGTTAAACTGCTGCAGCTAGAATTTCCGACGGAAGGTTGGGAGTTCAAGACCACACAATGGAGTGTTGCTTGTCCCAGCTCCTGCCAACCTAGCAGTTCGAAAGCACCTAAATGCAAGTAGATAAATAGGGACCACTTCGGTGGGAAGGTAATGGTTCCGTGTGCTACGGCATATAGTCATGCCGGCCACATGACCACGGAAGCTTGTCTTTGGACAAAACGCCGACTCTACAGGCTTGGAAATGGAGATGAGCACTGCCCCCTACAGTCGTTCAGGTCTAGACCATTCAGTCATGGGGAAACCTTTACCTTTTATATATACACAAGTCAGTATTGCTGACTTCGTGGTAGCCCAGGGACCAGCACCCATTCCAATATTGCCTGGGTGTGGCTCTGTCCCATCAATATCTGGCTCCCCGTGCCCCCCTCGCAATGCGAGGCAACCACTGCGTACGCTCGGGGTCTCGGGGATCGCGAGCATGCACAGTGGTAGCCTCATGTTGCGACCACTGAGCGTGCTCACCCCAGAAGCAGCAAGAGTCAATGGGATGCAAGTGCATCCCAATGGTTCCTCCCCTCCGGCACCCTGATTGGCCGGCTGGCCAAAGCAACACTTCCCGAGGCCAGGACGCACAATGGCAGTGGCATTCGCTGCGGCAACCACATGCCCTGGCCTCAGGAGAAACTGCTCTCAGGCTGCAGTGGCTGCTTCCGGGCCCGGGGTAGACATTTGCCACAGCGAATACCCACTCCAAGCTTGGGAGAGGCAGCTGTCAGGCCGGCAGACCCCTTCCCGAGGCCTCAGGAGATGGCAGGGGACGTGGTCACGTCAGGGGGCGTGATCACATTGATGTCAGGGGCATGGCCATGCCCCCCCCCCCAAAGTTAGGAGGAAATCGGCACCACTGTGTGTGTGGGGGGGGGTTGTTTGGCAGAATTGAAATGCAAGTGAAATCCTTCTTCGCAGTCGAGGGACAAAAGATATTTGTTTGCTTCTGGAAAATCAGGACAGGCCTTCATGAAGGAAGAAGATAATACCGGTTTTTGGCTGCAAGAGCAGCTAGTCTACATCTTTGCTTGTGAACTCCAATCTCCCAAACCCATGTGTGATGCAGATGTCCAGCCAGACTTAAGATAGCAGTTTCTTGGCCTCCTCTTTTTCATTAAGAGCACTAAATGCAAATGAATTAATTAGCACATTCCAGTGAATGAACTCTATTTATCAGGAAAAGGCCCAAGTGATAATCAAATGGTTGAAGAGTTAATTGAATACAGGAATCCTGAATGCAAATTACATGAGCTCCACTCAGCTTAGTAGACATCTTAAGTTTCAGTGATGCAGCTGCAGAGTTTTTCTCCCCTTGAAAAGGAGGGAGGTAGGGAGGAGGAAAGAGAACAATCTGAAAGCCTCAGAATGTGGCTCGCTCTCGCTCTCTCTCTTGCAGCAAGCCAGCAGGAATGTTCTTCTGGGCTTGATCGTGTTAGGTATAGATTTCTGACTCCAAATTTATGGTCCAAGAGAAAAGTTTATTTACATATTTGCAAATATGGGTGGCCAAGGCAAAAAACAACAAGCCACGAGCTTGTACAATTGGGTGTAACCTTTTATACCCTGTAGGAGTGGTCTAATATTTCGCACCTATTGGTCTCAATTTATCCAATCCACAACACTAAGACAGAATATTTTCACTTCCCCTTCCTTTCCTCCTTAATATGTACCTTCCTCCTTTGCACATACTTTCTCCCACAACGTATGTTCATGTAAAACTAGACTTAATGAGAAGAAGGTACGGCCTAATTATTCATGAGAGTAATCACGCTTGCGCATTTCCCCCTTCTCCCAAGGCTAAACCTTTCTTGCTGACAGTACAAAACAATTTGCTATTCTTATCTGGCTAGCTTTCGTTTCTCCCTGTACCAACTTAGGAGTGTGCACAGCCCCCTTATAACTTTCCTTTGTCTATTGTTCCCAACTCTCTCTCCTGCAACTTATTTGTCTACCAGACCTCGGCCTAACACACAAGTTGATTCATCACCAATTACCTCTTGTCTTGCTCCAAATTCAGACGTTATGTTTCTCACCTCAGTGTTTCAAAATCATGAACCAAAAATATTTTGGATCAATACTATATTGCATTTCCCACAATCGTAAGAAAAACAGGAGGTGATGTAATTGCCCTCACCCCTTAGTGGGAACTTTTAAGCAGAATTTTAAGCAGAACTAACAACAATGTCTAGTTGTTGCCGAAAATCGGCCTAGAATAGTTTCTATCATGGGGATTGCATTTGAAAAGGAGAGAGTATGAGAATCATGTTTATTACACCTGTGCAAGCGGGTCAGTCTCCCTTGAAAGGCAGGGAAAAAGACAAAAAAATATTACAAGCATTTTTATACCCCCCCTTCTCCCTCCTCCAAGTTCCTGCTTGGTGGAAAATTACAACACAGGGGCTGGGACACAAGATGCTCTGAGCTAATTGGGCCTTGTGAATATGCCATGACCATTCTGATAAGGCTCTGCTAGCCTGAACCAGTTCTCTATCTATTGTGAGAATTAGCAACACTGGATAGAGAAAGTTACACGGGGGCAATTCAGTGAGAACAAAGAGCAAAGAATGAGAAACAAGTTACATACGTCAGCAACTTTAAACAAGAGACTTTAGACAAAAGTCTTAAGATGGCTGCACTTTGGTTTGACAGCAACGTAGTCATATTCATAATGGATGTACCTGATAATGCAGACTGCTAAGTCCAGGTAGAAGCAGGGATGTATTAAGGGTGCTGCAAGGCAATGTAGGGGTAGTGGGTGCCAGTTGTGGAGGAGGGTGCTGCACGTGGGGAAAAAGCAGAATGCTTTTTGGCTGGCTGCCTACCTTTCCTTCTGTCCCTGAAGGTACCCACATATTTCCTTTCCTCCCTGTGTTGGGGAGTGAGGAGAACACGCTATTAGGGGGGTGGCGGCTGTCATGATGCCATGCAGAGTGCCCGCGGTGCGGAAAAGTCCCGGTATGCCTCTGGGTAGAAGTTTGTAGTAACATTTTAGAACACAATCTTAGACTATCTTACTCATCTCTGTAATACAGAAATATGTTTTATGCGGCTTGATAGACTTTACAGAATGTGCTTCCTCTTGTTTCCCTTGTGCACAGCAGTGCTTCTGCAACAGTTATTTACTGTATACCTCTTCTAATGCCACCCAAGCCTTATGCCATATCAACACCAGCACAGCTCTCAATACTCTGCCTGGCATTGAACTGTAATAGTCAACTGTGTGATTGTTTCTTTAATAGTCACAGAGAGCACAGAGGACTGGTAGTTTCTATGGCTAATTGTGGGAGGGTCTAACCATGAAGCTAACTGGAGGGCTTGCTTCAGGTGATGGGCTGGGGAGGCAGCACGCTGGTGGGAGTGCCTTGCAACTCTAACCTACTGCCATACCTACTCACTACTTGTTAGGCAGCTACTGTCCATCCTCTTTTAGTTCAGTGGGAAGATGGGGAGGCTGGAGGTGGCTAACCTTCTCCTCTGGTGCCATTGCTGGGAACCTTGGCCATAGAGGTGGAGGAGAAATTAGTGGCTATTGTAATTCTGTTCCTGGTGACACTCAATTGGGAAGAAGATTCCTCCTCCTTATCTCCTCTCTCATCAATGGTTGGAGAAAGATATTTCCCATGATCCTCCCCACAATGGCATGCTAGCAGGGGGTGAGATAGGAGGGATGGTGGCTATAGTAATTGGGGGTGTGTGAGCGCAAAAAAGGATGAAGGGACAATGAAATTGGGCCTCCTCCAGCAGTGATTGAATTTTGGCTAAATCTTGATCATCCAGTTCTAACAATATCATGGATGCACAAATCTTTTTGGCCTTCCTTCTTTGTGAAGCTGCTTAGTATATACTATACCCGCGCCTCCCATTTTTGCTGGTTCAAGCAGCTGAGTTAAATTTAAAGAATAGTATACTGTAGTAAACACACTTCATTCAAAATGTGAGTAATCAGGATCTTTCCAACACCTGCCCTATTGTGTGGCAGCTACACAGGAAAGGGCATCAACGCTTACTAGAAGGCAGCACTTGGCAGCAGAGGTAGGTGCACTGGCACTGCATGGTCACTGAGTGGCCAGCAATGACCAGTTCCACTGCAGACATTAACCTGCACATGGCTATGAGCTGTGTGTCCATTCTCACACTCATGCACACACAATGCCACTGTGATCCATCAAAAGTGATGCTTTTAAACATTCTTTCTATCAGAGGTCTCACCGCAAACATCCTTCCAAATCTCCACTGATATTTCCAGTCGTTCTTGCTTCCTAGTCCCTTCCTTGGTAGGCGACCTTGTGCAAGAAATATGCATCCATGTGGCCAAAGGGAATGAGAGGCAAGGGTTAACAGAGAGAGAGAGAGAGGACAAATCTGAACACTGTTCAGAGAGCTAATTAGAGGGGAAGGTACCTCTCTAGGCAATTTCCTCACTATAGCAACCACAAAACACTTCCCCACTGTTAACAACAGTTGAACCCATGGTAGCAAAATTTGTGACTCTGGGCTGGACTTCTGTATATTTTCCCACTCTCTGGCTTCTTCCCAGCCTCTTAATTCAGTGGCTTCTATCTTGTTTGTCTATGTCACTGGATCTTGCAAGAGTAGTGATACCCCAACATTTCTTTGTTTTCCCACAGAGGAGCACTGGCTTGCCGGCAGTATATTTCGAGACATACACAGTGCACCAAAGAAGGCCTTTTCAAGATGGATGAATGGCACATTTTTTCCCCTGTGTAAATAGGTTGGCTTTAGAGACATTATGTGTGTGCCAGTCTGAGCTTGTCCCTGAAAGGTTGCTGCTAATCTAAAAAGTCACATCTGTTATGGCAAAATATATGAAAATTCCTAAGATGCCTGTGAACAGTTTGTTGTTGTGTTTAACTCCTTGATTGCCTGATGGTGTATCAGATGTAGCTTCAATAATGGAGCTGCTTGAATTGCTGTGCAGTTAGACAAAGACTAATTTGTATGGTTTGTGTTTTGCTTCTTTTCTTGAGTGAGTAGGGCATTGGTTCCCAAACATCCATGAACTTCACAAATTCTATATACTTGCCCCTGGGAGAATCAAGGCCTGCAATTAGTAGCTTGTCAAACTAGTGTAAGCCTAAGGAGACAATCTTTTTTTCTTTTTTACCACTGAAATGGTTTCCCACAATGCTACCCAAAAGTCTCTTTGGCAGTTCTGATGTCAATTTTTCTCTAATTCCCTGTATGCCCAAAAGTTTGCTAATTTGAATAGTCAATGAATGGGTACATCTATTTCTGATCAGTATTTTCTATCCCATGATTCAGTTGGACTCTTTCTCTGGTGTTTTTAGGGGATCGAGGGGCAGGGGAGTCGTTGGTTGTCTTAGCTGTGTTTCTTTTGCTTTGTGTGTCTCTTGTTTTTCTTGGGGTGTTGCATTGTGGTGGCTTCTGCACTGGGTTCTAGGGAGAGAGGTCTACTGTATGCTGGGGGAGATGTGTTTCCTGTACAGGGGTGGGGTAATGACACTGCCATTGATAAGCTGATGAATCAAGGGAGGCACAGTGGTGGGGACTGGACTCCGCCAATGGTTCCCAAATGTTTTCAACTGCTGGCCCCCTTGATCTACTGCCTGTTGACCGCAGCTCCCCATTAGAGCTACAATCTAATCCTACACATTGTATAGGATGACAGTTTTTTTTTTGGTGGGGATTCCACTGTCCCCCTGGTTGGTTTTCATGGCTCCCCACGGAGCCATGGCTCACAGTTTGGGAACCACTGGACTAGGCCATTCCAGGAGAAGCAGGGATAGTCACAGATAGCCTCTTTCAGTTTCATCCTCCAGCTTTCAGACCATTGCCAGCCCATCCATGAAGCAAACGATGCAGTCTATATTGTGCAGTAGATGGAGGGGAGCAGTGAACAGATGCCTGCTCCCTACCTCCAGGGAGAGGCAGCCTCCTCTCCTGCCCCTTCCGCCACATGGGTCTTTAAAAGAAACAGGAAATGCAGAGTGTGTTGGGATCACTCCCAGTGTACTACATGTTTCCTGCTTTGTTTAAAGAGACTGTGCAGAGGAAGGAGTCAAGTAAAGGATGTGTGAGTTCTGGGGGGCAGTAGTGTGGCAGTATGGAAAGTGGCATTATTGGGCTGCCTAAGGAATTACTGATGGTCCTAGCAGTGACCCCCCACCCTCCAGCCTGAAGCTGCTGCTGCTTAACACCAGGTCAGCAACTAATCAAATCAGACTGGCATTGACCCTTGTGCTCACTATTAGGCAGGTAGATGGTGATCTGGGAGTGGAGGAGATTGAGATCACACCTTTGTCATGGATAACTTCCTGGTGGGTTTTAGATTAATCATGACCCTCATAGGGGAAAAGGTGGACTATGAAAAGATACATAGAACAGCACCAGCAGAAAACTTGTGATGCATCTGACAGAACATATGTTAGAGCCCATCTTGGAGTCTATTTTGTGGTGGTGATGGCAGCAGACTTTTTTCTCTGCCGCCATAGTGTTTGGAGAGAACCAGGCAGCTGAGTTGTTCAGGATCTGTTCCATCTGGCTCCCTGGAGAGGGGGTGAGAGCAACTCAGTTTCCCTCTTTGACCAATTTTCTGAGTAAAATTGTTCACATCCATCATTACTTGGACACAACATTAGAGTTTGACACTATTTGATGGCTGATAGCTCATTCACGCGATCATATTTGACGATTGCCAAATTCCTCAAGAAATGGCAACACCTAAAACACTTGGCAATGCTTGGATTCTGAGGTCATATTTCACTCTCTATATGCAAAATCATATTTGAAATTTTGCAGTCAAAATAGGGTGGAAAACGAGAAGATTTTCATCAAATTTCAAATATTCGAGAAGTTGTGTGTCAGCTCTGCAGTTATTTTTATGGTACTGCATAAGGCTCACTGAGAAGTTGCTCCAGCAGTGTATCTTCCTTAAAACTGCATTTTTAAAAAATGACCTGTTCCATTTATACAGGTTCCAACCTTTTTGTACACAGATTTGACTCAACACTGATGGCCATTGCAGATAAGGACCCTATTGATCTCTGAAGAAGGGGAAAAACACTTCCCCATTCTAAAACCACTTTTCTCAGTAGTTATTCAGGCAAATCAGACTATTAGAACTGCTAATTTTTCAGCTCATTCTGAGACTGTCGCTCTCTCTGAAGAATGGAATATGAAAGTGATTAATCACTTTCTCATTCATTCTTCAGTGAGAGAGGGCGAAGGGAGGGGGTCTTGAAGAGCGCTGAAAGGAGCAGTTCTAGTTGTCTAACTGGCTCGTGCTTTGTTTTGTTTTCAACTGCTTTTATTTAACACAGATTTTGGTATCAGCTGGGAGTCCCAGAACCAAAGCGCAACAGACACAACTGCTTGTGGAAATGTGGATATTGAGAAGTAGTTAATGGAGTATACTCTCCTTTTTCTCACAGTTTACAATATTTACTGTGGATACGTATGTACTGAAGACATTACATTGAGGAAAAAGGCGACTTTTCATTTTCCTGTTCATAATTGATGACGGATTTCACACGCATTTTTTTCACATGCAAGTAGACCATTTGGAGGAGCAAGTTATTTGCAGCGGTTAACAAAGGCTGCAATCCTATCTATGCTTACCTGGGAGTACCATTGAGCTTAGTTAGGTTTATGTCTGAGTAGACAAGCCTGCCAAGGATTGTGCTGTGACTGCAGTGGTATTTATGTTGGCTCTGAAATAGAAGTTCCTCTCTGAGACTTAGGGCCACATCCAGTGGTGTTATCCAAATGATTTAAGAACAGGTACTCACTTTTGATTGGCATATGTCGGGACCCGCCCATCGGAAGTGACGTCATAAGCCAGAAGTGATGTCGTGGCAGGAAGTGACATGAAAAAAGCCCTTTTTGAGGCCTCAGATGATTTTAAACTGACCCAACAGTTACAACAGTATTACACAGCACCCTCAGAACATGTTAAGGAGGCCTGGCATCATGTTAAAACCCCAGAGCAACTCATTTTTCAGTGGCAAGGAAAGGAAAGGCTCCGCTCGCTGCCTGGCTTCCTGCCTGGCTCTGAGAACATGCAGGCAACTCAAACATGCAGGAAATTCAAACGTTGCAGAAGGCGGAGTCGATGAGTGGGCGGGCGAATGGGCGGGGCCAGCTATAATCCTAGAAACCGGTACTCGCGTACCCCCGCGTACCCCCTGCATGACATCACTGGCCACATCCAAAAGAAGATCTTGGGAGTTTTGTGTGGGCCTTATCCTGCTGCTATGCTTACCACAGAAGTGCCAAACAGTACAGTTAGCCCCTCCTATGAATCCTAAGTTGCTGAACCAGGTTAGAATGAACAATGATTCCACACCATTTCCCACAGTGAGATCTCTGTAGCTCCCCCTAGGGGTAACATATGCATCTGCCTAGAGAAAAATGCTTAATGGGGAGGCACAGAAAGAGCACCTAAGTTACTGTGTCTCATTTACAGTTTTCCAAAATGCAGACAAAAGTCTGTATTGAGCAGCATTATAGTTCCCTGCAAAATCCAACAGTAGGTGTGTTGTGCTTTTTGTTCCACTGAAAGCCACTTGACTGAACCTTATTCTGCCAAAGAACAAAGTCGGTCTCAAGCACAGCAAGAAAGTATCTCATTGTTTGGAGGAGTCATCAATGTGGAATTGTTAACCAAAAACAAACCATGCCCCTTATATGTAGATGTAGGTTATTGTTATCACCCAGTAGAGCTGAGAGGGCTGTATTGAGAATGTGTGTGTATTGGGGGTGGGGGAGAGAATAAAAGGAAAAGTGAAAGAAATTTGGCTGGAGCTTTAAGATACCATTTTGTTCCCAAGTTGGCATCAGCCTCAAAGGGTAGCTGAAAAGACCTGCTCTGGGAAGATTGATGGCCACCCTGCGCTCTTCCATGCTCAACATAATGGCAAGTAATTTGGCTCCTTCCCAACTGAAGGCAGTGATGAGGTGAGAACGCTTCTTAAAATCTTCTTACAAGGGAGACCAGGACTTTGTGTAACCCTTCTTTTGCTGTACAGTTGCCAATTGCTATAGAAATGCAACAGAAAGAACAACAGGGGGTCACAGATCAGAACGGAGAGTTCTCTCTCTCAAAAATCAGCAATCAAAGGAAGATGAAAATGGGTGAGATAGAAGTTGTATTTTAAGAATTCCTCAGCATGCCAAGTAAACAACATCCACCTCCAACAACGGCAGCAATTTGAAAAGATTTATTACAGTGTGGAGGGTCGTGGCTGTGTTTACTTAAAAGTAGTTAAAAAGTTTTACAAGTGTCTGTCTCATGCATTCAGCACACATATTTATACGCAGTTGCCATAGACTGCATGCAGCACACATTGTCCTTTTTTTTTTCCTAACTGGAAAGAGCTGCTGTGCTAATTGTCACATCCTGGAAGCGAGCAGCTGAGGATTCTGGGAGTTTACTCTGTGAATAAAGTCTTCACTACAAGTTTTCACATCTCATTTACCCAAAGCAATTCAAAGAGATCTCTTACTAGGATGATGAAAGTTTATAATTCTGGGCAGGACACTATATTTTTGAATTCTTGGTTGGCATTATGAATTAGTCATAAATGTCACAGTACACTTCCACCAGCTGACATGTCTGGGAGCACCCAAGACAACAAGATCCCTGTATCCCGTTGCCACTCCTTTACATCTGGTTATTGAGTAGGGCTGAAACAGCATCACCTTTTCAAGACAGGTTTGGCATTTGGCCCTGATTGTGCCAGCAAGTGCTGATAGTCTATGTAGTGTAGCCAGGATAGGCCTTTGAATATGATGAACATCACACTGGGGCCTCATGTGCCATTGGCATATGAATAGGATTGGGGTGTAAGTGTACAAATTACTGTGGGCATCTAACCTAATTAACCTGTAGGGGCAGACCAGGGACAAACAGAGCCCCGAGTGCTCCCATGGCAGGGCGACGAAACCGCGCCCCCAGCACATTGCCCCGCCCCCAGCACATCGCCCAGCCATGCCTCCTTGCGCCTGGAATAGCTCCATTTTGGAGTGGAACGGATGCTAGGGAGGGCGGGCAGGCCAGACAGCGTGTGGGTTACTCCGCGCAATGGCACCCTGCCGCTGTTGGCGCCCATGGCTCATGCCACCCCGGGCTACACCCTTACTCCACCTCTGGGGCAGACAATATCAAATAATCTGCAAAAATTTTAAAAAATGCAGTCATTGCTCTTTGTGTTGTACAGTACTTCTAATGCAATTGTCGTGAGGGTGGGGAGTGAGCTGCTATATACTGGCTTGGGTTGAATTTCTTGTTCGGAATATGATGGGGCAACAATTCTTTTTCCCTGATGGCTGTGAAAGAGAGACTGCTGTGTCCTTAGGCACCCCTGCTTTATTGGACTATCTTTTAGATGGCAAGGACTATAGAACTGCTGCTGTTTGCACAATTTACGGCGCAACACAGCCTCAGTCTTAATAGGTGGCTCTTATGGCTGTTAGAATAACGTAAATATTTAATAAGTCGCTCGTTTCAGAAGTTGGGCTCATTGCAAAATCACACTTGTAAATGAAAACCAACATATCAAAGGATATTCCTTTGCTTTCTCCTCGTACATGATTTGCCTACATGATGATACAAAATGCCAAAAGACTGGGTTTTAACGTATTTTAATATATGGGATGTAAAAAAAACCCCAATGGTATATGCCGTTATGATGCTTTGAATACTGATGCACATGCTTAATTTTAGGCATATGGTTTCTCCATGAAATCAACTCAATTATTCATAGTCGAGTGCAGCAAATTATATATTGTGGCACTGAACACAATATTATTTATTTATTTATTTATTTATTTATTCATTCATTCATTCATTCATTCATTCATTATCCCGCCTTTCTGCCCCATGGGCACCCAAGGCAGCTTACAACATTAAAACCGTCACTTTAAAAACCACAAAGTATAACAAATTAAAACAATGTTAAAAAGAATGTTAAAACAGTTATAAAATTTTAAACAAGCAAACCCCATGGATCCCACAATTACAATTTAAAATTTAAGATGAAGAATGTAAAATGCCAGCCAGCCTGTCAACAATTGGGCTTGATTAAATAAAAAAGTCTTCAGCCCCCACCGAAATATTTCCAAAGAGGGAGCAGTTCTTAATTCTAAGGGGAGGGTGTTCCAAAGTCGTGGGGCCACCACCGAGAAGGCCCTATTCCTTCTAGCATCAGATCTTCACCTATAACAGATGGGAGCTGTGCTAAAAGACATCCTTCTATCCTGCCCAAATTGTGGGGGTCTGGCAGTCAAGGCCAGCAGTGAAAGAAAGGGATGGAGGTACAGAAAAGGTACAGCACCTAGCAGTATGCAATTGGTGCTGCACACTTTGTGCTCCTTTCTACTGGGATTTACTGGAAAACTGGTAATCCGCTAGGATTTACTATGCAATTTTCTACCATCACCCAAGACAAATAAGCCCAGATTGAGGGCGCAATCCAACGCAATGTGCTTGTGTCGGCCCAACGTCACTTGCGTTGACGCGGGGGCGCCAACCAGCACTGCCATGTCAGCGCTATGGCTCTTGGGCCAATGCAAGCAGTAGCGAACTTGGCTAGCGCAAGGGAAGTTCTGGGAGGCGAGAGGGCGGGAGGGAGGAACTAGCCAGGGGTGGGGGGCCGATAGGTGTGCTGGCCCGGGGAGGAGGGTGGGATGCAGCCAATAGGCTGCATCCAAAGCTCTCTCCTCAGGCCTCATGATCCTGATTTGGGCCATGTGCCCTCATTGGTTCGGCACCTGCCTCAGCTGTGCGCCTGTGAGGAATCCTATGGGGAGGCTGGAGCCTCCCCTGGGGCAAGGGTGCAAACACAGGCCCGCTGGCCTCACCATTCCAGGGCAATTTAGGATTGCGCCCTGAAAGAGGTTACCTTGGTAAGCCTCTTTCCCAGATTACGAAGAGTCATAAAATCCAGAAGGTTCTATTTTAAAACCATCCAGGAGATCAACATGATGATCTGAGAGGTGTGGTAAACCCAGTGGAAGTCCTGCCATTTGCTGAGGGGGGCAAATGCCCCCAGGTGCCACTGCTGCCCTTTAAAGGCAGCACTGCAGGCTCTGCTTCCACCGCACCGCCCTCTGAGGAACTGGAAGTGTTCCTTAAATGCTGTCTGAAAGCTTTAGAAAGCTCTCGGACAGCAGCGGAATGTCGCACAAGGCTACATAAGCTTCAGTATGTGACAGTCAGGGGGCGGCAATCTGGAGGGGAGGCAGTCTGTGGACCTTGGCAGCTACAGGGCCAGGGATGCGACGGGGGAAACCCACGCGCTCCCGAGTGAACTTAAAGCAGACAAACAGGTAAAGCAGTAACAGTACAGGTGTGATCTTGGTATCAGTTGATCAGGCATCTGTGGACTTAATTCAACACGGATACTGTGCCAATTAAATACCTTTAAAATGGGGGAAGCACCAAAATTGCATTTTTTTTACCTTTGTGCAGTCAAACTATGTGGTTTCCTAGCTTCTCTGGGCAAAATACACCCAAAAGACACACTTCTGGGTCTAGCTGTATTGGTATATGCAGCATTCAGCCACTAAATGAGCTATTTTCAATCAGTGTGTTGCTGCACATTGGTGTGCCGCAGATGGTCCACAAGTGTGCCACAGGAGTATGGAGGAAGGTCATTTATTAGTGGGGATGTGAGCCCCACGCTGGCAGCAGGGTGTGCCTTGCCAATTGACAAAAACTGACGGTGTGCCTTGACAATTTTAGCACCTTGTCAGTGTGCCATGAGATGAAAAAGGCTGACAATGGCTGCACTAGAGGTACTGATGTAATGCAGTGGAACGGAATAATTTCATTCAATTACATTGCATTGCATTTAGCACCTTTCGTGGCTGGGTGCGGTATATACCGATGCAGGGAGACCTGAAATATACTGCGTATATATACCATATTCAGAGTGCAATCCTAACCTGGATTTAGGCTGGCACAGTTAGGCCAGCAAAGTTTGGCTGGCACCAGGGCCACCATAAAACACATTTGGACCACTCTCAGAGAGGATGGCGCACATCTTTATGCTGGCCCCTCTGGGAGTGGTCCAAACATACTTTATAGTGTCCCTTGTGCCAGCCAAACTTTGGCCTAATTGTGCCTGCCCAACTCCAGGTTAGCATTGCTCCCTTAACCATTATGGAAGGAGAGAGACTACCAAGCTAGACTACCAAGCTAGAGGTAGGCAGCATCCTCTCCTGTGAGAAGGGTGGCTTTTACAAGCCATGAATGATAGCCAGTGTGCCTTCAGGGCACAAGTGCCAGTTAGTCTCTTTTTCTCCTTTCATTATAGCAATATAATGTGCTGTAGCCACATGGTTTGGGCTGGTGACTTCATTCCATCCCCTCCCTGCAAACAGTTTGGGTGTGAAATGAGGCTTCCTTAATAGCCTGACACCCGTTTCCTCCAGAAATTCACTTGCCTGGGGGTAAGCAGGTGCATTGTCATACTAGTGTCGTCCTGTTCTCCTCATCCTTGAAGTCACAAAAGGGACACACACACACTGTCTACCTTGTCTGCACTCTTCTCCCTCCCCTCTCTGGCGATAGCGTGACGCTAGTCAATTGCGGAGCACAGGGACTTAGTTTTGCTTGGCTGGTTGCAAAACACAATGCTTTTGACATTTCTGCTTGATTCGACTGCTTCCTCCCTCTCCCCTATAATGTTAATCATACTTCAATCAACCAGCATTGGTTCATTTCAGTTACACCTGACCCTTAAAAACCCCTTGAGTGCCAATACACAGAGCACAATCCTAATTTGCAGTTAGGCCAGCACAGTTAGGACAGAAAAGTTTGGCTGGCACAAGGGACATTGTATGTTTGGACCACTCTTGGAGTCAGAGAGGCCAGTGCACAGTCATGCACCATCCTCCCTGACTCCGAGAGTGCTCCAAACATGCTTTACAGTGGCCCTTTTGCTGGCCTACCTGTGCCGGCCTAACTCTGGGTTAGGCTTGCACTCACAGTGGGGGTGTGCCATGAAGCATCAGATACAGATCCCTTCACAGGGGACAGAGACACATGCACATCCCACACAAATGTCCCTGGAAAGCACAGGTGGCAGCTTTTTCTAGCCCCAGTGCCATGCATTCGGTCTCCGGCTGCTACCACTCTGGAGCTGCTCTGAGGTGAGGGGATGCTTTTTCTTTAAAGGTCATTAGCATTAGATCACAGAGCAAGAAATCTTTTTTAAACAGTGGTAAAACTGACCCACCACCAGCAAGTGGAGAAGTCTGATGAAACTGAACATGTTGTCAGTATCATTCTTGCTTTTTTTATTTTTGTGTTAATGCCATTATGAAGGGGGCAGAACACACCAAAAGGGCTGCACCACAAAGCTGTAACAAGCGGAAATTCAGCAGGTGCAGGAGCCTCGTTTATTGATCCCAGTAGCATAAATCTCAGTCCCAGCTCAGTTTCAAGCACTAAGCTCTTCGTCAGGAGCCAAAAAAAAGGCCGACGGCTCTCAGAATTTCTTCAGAAGGTCAGCTGCAAAAGGAGCGATTGATTTCTGCAATGGTAACCGGTAGCCGGGTGTAGCCAGGTGCTACTCAGAGTGGAGAGGGCTGAAAAATCAGAACCACCTGGCAGTCATCAACACCACTCCTTTGCCCCAGGTGGAACAAAAATGCCTGGAAGCCCAATCCTATGGTGTCTTGGTACCTAGAGGAACAGCGGCACCATAATGGCTACTGCTATAGCCTGTGGGTGCCAAGGCAGTCGCTGGAGCCTCCTTGGGGTGAGGGACCATTTGCTATCTTACCCCCTGTAAGGCAGGGGGTACCC
>JAJKFI010000125.1:844269-887281 GCA_029204185.1 Lerista edwardsae | reverse complement strand
CATTTGCTATCTTACCCCCAGTGGGTCTCATTTGTGGCCACATTTCGGCACAGTAGGGCTAGGTAGGCCACCACGGTTTGGGAAGGAACATAGGATATGACAGCAGTCTGTCATTGTCTCAACCCCCCTCCTGGGCCCATTCTGCCCTCTCCCTGCCTCCCCTTGCCCAGTTCTGCCCTCTCCCTCATGAAAAGCCACACCGCTGACTGGCAGAGCTGCTTACTGCCAATGGCTCCCCTGCAGCGTCTGCTGAGGCCGGTGCTGGTGCTCCCTTCTCTCTGGGTGCCACGACATCCAGAGCTGGCAGTGCATGCATGCCACTGGCACTAAAGCCTACAGAGCTGGGCTCACAGTCAGCACACCTGAAAGGGTAGCGCTGTGGTTCTGCAGCAATTTAAAAATGTATATCAAAGTCTAGACACGGGACAGTGGAGGCAAGGCAGAAATGCATGCAACAGTTTGGGTTGAATTGATGGATTCTAAGGAATCAACGAGTGAATGGCATGGTGTCAGTACCAAAGGTGCATTACCTAGCATTACCTCCCAAATTTCGTCGGGAGAGTGCAGCACAGAAGGAGTGGGTTAAAGCAACATCCCTAGAAACACACCCACTGTATGTCCATCAACTCCCACCGCCAAGATTTAGATCAGGGAATAGCTTTCTTTGGACTGCAGCTCCCCCTAATAACCAGTCGCCACATACTGCTTTGGAACTATGGAAAGTGAGCAAGGAGCTGCCGAGTGAATGGGCACAAACATATGTATGCCCGCCACCAGGCCAAGAACAATGGTGGCCTGTATGGAAATCCTGAAATCAACTGCGTGCTGGGGTAGGAAGATCTAAGGACAATCTAAGGAAATGGAGTTTCCCCACTAAAAACATGCTGTGTGAAAGTGGAGAAGAACAAACCATCTCACATATGCTACAGTGCACACGGTGCCCCTCTACATGCACTGTCACCCGGGGCCCAGGAGCCCCATGGGCCACTCCGAAGGGCGGGGGTCTGCACAGGTTGGTAGAATGGGAGCTGGACACCCCCATGTCCGCCCCGAGGCCTCAGACCAAGGACAGGGGTCCTACTCGGCCACAGGGGGCCGCAGGTGCATGGTCTGGCCAAGCTCAGAGAACGTACAAACAGCCTTGGGTGATTCGCTGAGGAGAAGCGGGATCCTGCAAGGAGCCGGCCAAGTCTCACGAGAACTGGGCCTGGCAGTGAGACCGGAAGGGGTCTCCAGAGAGACTGCTGGAGAGCTCATAAGGAGCTCAGGCAGCAAAGGGAGAGGACGTCTCTCCTGGAGCTGGAGGGCTAGAGGAGGGAAGGCGCCCAACGAGCCAGGCAGGCCGCCTGGACTCGCACCTGACCGTGACCTGAAAGGGGACCATCGAGCCCCGCTTCTTGAGAGGCGGAACCCCAGGACCGCGTCCTCGGGGGGCTCAGCCGGAGCACCTGCTCCCCTTCACCATTGGGGTGACAGGGACGCCCGCCTGCTGCCACCCCGAGAGACCTCCTCCCCAGCCGGTCCCTGGCATACGGCCCACCTGAGCCGGCACAAGTATAGGGAGTCTGCTGACCCTGAGCAGGGGGTGAACAGGACGACCCCCGGGGACCACCCGGACTTCAGAGTGCAAACTGGGGGCCGCCACCCCACCCGACGAGGATGAACGCCGAGGCTTGACCCAGCGTACCGTTGCTCACGGCAAGACTCCATTTGAGGACTTTGGGAACTGGGCCCTGTGAGGTAACCGGGTCCGAGGGCCCCGATCCAACGGCCCAGCCTACGGGAGCCTAATGAATGTAAAATCGCTTTCCAGATTAAATCGATTGTGCCACCCGCAAAAGGCATCCCGCTGCATCTTTGCCCAACGTCGCGAGGCTGCCAGAGCGAGGCGGGGGTGCACCACCATCCCCGACCCCGGGGAGCAGCCCCGCGGGGATACCCTGGACCCACATGCACAATGGAAGATCTTATGTTGGCAAGGGAGAACACTGTTGAAGTGGCCCAGTATTGGGCAAATGATATTTAGTTTTAACTTTGTATTTTATTCTAAAAACGTATTTTGATGTACTGTATGTATAAATTATATTAATGTAGGTGCTTCTGACACGAATGAAGAAAAGTGCCAAAGAGCTGACCAGCGTCGAAGCACTTGTTTCCAGAGGCTGCTGTACCATGGAGATAGGCACAAACCTTTGAAACCAATGGCTTCCCTGTTCAGGGTGACCAGATGTCCTCTTTTTCTAGGACAAGTCCTACATCTCAACCATCTGTCCTGGGTAAATTTCAAAATGTCCTATACATTTCAAGACAGTCCGGGACTGCCTTCATTACTTGCTTGTGTGTTTGTTTTTTGTTCCTTTGTTCACTGGGCTGCATTAAAGTAGGACAAGACACCCCAAGATCAATATAAATGACTGTTTTTAGCTTTTATTTTGTAATGTCCTACATTTTTCTTGAATGTCCCAACCCCTGCTAATGGGGCAAGACAAGAGGCGCTTTTTCCTCTTATATTTAGCACGGGGAGAGTGATTGTCCCTCTTCACCCTTGTGCAGTGTCTCTTCTAGTGGCTGTTGCTGGTGGTATTCTGCATTTTTTTTAGATTGTAAGTCCTTTGGGGACACTGAGCCATTTGACTTTATTATTACTATTTGCCTGTAAACCGCTTTGTGAACTTTGTGTTTAAAAGCGGTATATAAGTGCTGTTGGTTGGTTGGTTGAATGATTTTGGGGTACTGTGTCCTCCTTCGTAGTTATGACATCTGGTCATCCTGTCCCTGGTGTGTGTCTGGAACTTTAAACAATGGACTGGGCTTTAAATAGGGGTAGCACAAACCTTGGTTTTGTGTGACATCTGAACCCAGATACTTTGCATTTCAGACTATGGATCCTGGTTAGGCCTGTAAACCAAAAGTACAAATTCCCTTGCTTAAAAAAAAAATGAAATAGGACTCTTTGGCCTCTTTTATCAATATTGCTATAGTTATTATGGGAGGGGAGAATGTTACAAAACTGCTCTTGAAATGTGCTTTAAATATTGCCTGTTTATGAGAGCAAAGTATTGAAACTTCCTGAGAATCTTGCCCTCTGAGGAAACTGAGGGCAATTCCCTATTGAAATCTGAAGTGCTGCAAGTCTAGGAAGAGAACCTATGATGAGCTGAGCACACCCCTTCTTCATCTGAACAGTATGTTCTGCAAGGGAATGGAGTCTTCGCTATTGTCTCCTTATAAAAAATTGTCTTCTATCAGGAAACCACCGGCAGAGTTCAAGCCTCAGCACCTCCTTGCAGAGATAAAAGAGCCTGTTTATTTAGTTCACTCTGCGGTGTGTTTCTTCCAAAGTGCAACCATTTGACTAATACTGCGCCAAGTTCAACCACGTGGTTTCCATAGTCTGGTTTCAGAATAAAGGAATGAACACAAAGGGGAAGCAAGAATTCCTGAGTGTTCTGCACAGGACTACTTGAAGGAATGCGGTAATGGCGGGGCTGGCCTGCTCTTGAGTCAGTTGGAGTAGCCACTCTGGGCAGCCAACTACGGTGGAGCGGGGTAGCAGGGGGTGTCCTACGTGGACCCTATGCCTGCTTGCTATCTTTATTGGCCTTCTCCCATTCCTGGCCATTGGATTGGCCATGCTCTTGCATATGAAACAGAGCCCTGCCAGCCTTGCAGTGCAGCTACAGCCCCCGTGATCTGCTTTTCTATCCCTTCTCTTTTTTTAAGGGAAGTCAAGCAGGAAGGACATCAAGTATGGATTGGAGGTCAAGCAAGCCTTGACATTGGGCAGGTTTCCCACACGTGCATCTCACTTACCAAATGGCTCCGAAAAACGTCCTGCAGTAAGCAACCACCATGTGCTAAGTGGTCAGCTGCTTTTGGCCTTCCCTCCAGCGGACGTATACAGGGGCCAGATCTGCCAATATCCTCTGAAAAACTGTTAATACTAACCTGGAGTTAAGCCAGCCCAGTTAGGCCAGCAAAGTTTGGCCGGCACAAGGGACACCATAAAGTATGTTTGAACCACTCTCAGAGTCAGAGAGTCCAGCCCGCAGCTGTGTGCCATCCTCCCTTACTGTTATAAGCACGTTGGCACCCATACTTCCCAGCCATTATACATGAAGACATCCGTCCTTTCCTGTGCTGGCCAGAGCCCCCTTGGTTGCCTCTAATGTAAGAATGAATTAGAGTACAGTCCCAATCTGGCGTTAGACTGGCCCAGTTAGGCCAGCAAAGTTTGGCTGGCACAAGGGAACTATAAAGAATGTTTGGCCCACTCTCACAGTCAGAGAGTCCAGCACACAGATGTGTGCCAATCTCCCTGACTCCGAGAGTGGTGCAAATGTGCTTATGGTGGCCCCTGTGCCAGCCAAACTTTGCTGGCCCAACTGTGCCAGCCTAACTCCAGGTTAGGATTGCATCCTTAGGATAGGAAGCAAGTGCTCGTGGCAATTCAGGACTAGGAGCATTCCATTACAGGTGTGACATAGCAGGAGATGCAGGTGGTACAGATGTTTTGTTCCCCCTACTTTTTTTTTTTTTGCATGAATCAGATATGCATGCCCACTACCCCAGATTTCAGCACATATGAGATGAGTGCGTACATTCTTTATGGTAAATGTGTGTCCACAAACTCTGAAGTGCACAAACGTGTGTGTGTGCGTGCGCACACACACACACACACACACACACACAGAGTTTCTATCTACTCCTCTGCTACACCTTTTGTAGGCAGAAGCTTATTTGATTTAGAACACAAACTTAAAGGGCGTTTGGACCATTCTTGGAGTCAGTGGTCCAAACAGACTTTATGGTGGCCCTTGTGCTGACCAAACTTTGCTGGCCCTTGTGCTGGCCAGACTTTGCTGGTCTAACTGTGCCAGCCTAACTCCAGGTCCTTACTGATTACTATCCCAATACATTGATGGTCTGTTTGTTACTGATACCCTTACTGATGCCAGTAACACATTACTTGTGTGTAGCAAGTAGTCTACCAGCCAAAAAAGAAACATGCTTATAATCGAATGTGAATTTGGTATATGAAGAGTATATGGAGAGTACTGACAGCTATGAATATTTATAGCCTGATAAATGTCACCTGCAAGTACAGGGTGAAATGTTTTTGTGAACAACGCTTGACGCCTAAACAAACGTTAAGTGATGGATTTGACCACTAGTGGTATAAGAAAGGTATTTTGGTTTCCAATGTCACTATGATTTTTATTGGTTTAAAAGATCAATTTGTAATCTGGCCCATGGCATATATGGAGTTAGAAAAACAGCATGAGAGGCAGCTTGTAGAACAGACTGAACGCCCACGTTTAAAAGGTCTAATTCTGGTTGACACCAAGACATTGTCTGGCCGTGGGCAAGCTCCTTAAAAAGACATGTCAGATCAATTCAGACAAAAAAGTTGGCTTTTTACAAAACTGCATTTGCAAAACTTTGCATAGGTAGAAACATGGCTTTGTACTCTAAAGCAGCCATTTTCAACATTTTTCATCTCACGGTATACTGACACGGTACTAAATTTTCCGGGGCACACACCATCAGTTTTTTGACAGTCGACAAGGCACACCACACTGCTGGTGGGGGGGCTCATGTACCCCAATGGCCTTACTGATAAATGACCCTCCTCCTCAAACTTCTGCAGCACATCTGCAGCACATCAATAGACCATGGTATAATGGTAAATGGCTTCTCTCTCTCTCTCTCTCTCTCTCTCTCTCTCTCTCTGTGTGTGTGTGTGTGTGTGTGTGTGTGTGTGTGTGTGTGTGTGTGTGCGCGCTATGCATTTGTATGCATACAACAGTTGTTTTTAATAACTAAAGGTCAGATTGAATGACACCTTTCTAGTCTGGCCCACAATGTGGGAAAAGGAATGAGTGAGCACAGCTCCCCTTCAACCAACCAACAAGATTTATATACCACTTTTCAACCCAAAGTTCACGAAGTGGTTTACAGGCAAATAACAATACAGTTAAATGGCTGCATTCAGTGTGCCATCTCTACCCTGGCCATCCCTGTATATGTCGTTTAACGTTTACCTGGACATGTGTGTGCCACCACTACACCTCCAAAGAGGTCCTCAAGGCAGCTCAGATTTGCTTAAACATAAACCTTACATAGTTCAGTGTTAAAAGCACCGCCAGTTGAAGAGGTGAAACAGGAGTCTGGCTACTCCTCCTCTTTCTCTGAGAGGGTACAGCAAAGCAGTTGGAGGAAGCAATGGTGGATTCCGCCTTGCTGGCTTCCCTTTCTTCATAGGCAAACACGAAATGTCTGAAAACCACTGTGTGGTTGCACTATTAGACAAATGGGTGGTGGCATTTGGACATTCCATCCATGCTTGGACGTGCAGCGGTGGCTGGGAGCAGGAATAGCATGCCAGGTAGATGGAGAGGAGATGTACAGGCTGGCCTTAAGATGATGCAAGTGGAAACTATTGAATGAGTAGCTTCCAACTTAGCCTTCTGAAGGCCAGGGGGAGCAATCTTCCTGGGTTACTATTTCTTTTGTGTGCATGCGCGCATATGTGTGTGCACATGTTTTGTTGAAAGAGGAAATCCTGTGCATGTCTACTCGGAAGTAAGCATGTTTTGGACTGCAGCCTTAATTGTCAAGAATGATGCGTTTTCGCGCAGTTCAGAAGCACAAAGACAAACTTTTCAAAAACTATTGATTTTAGAAAAGCAGTGGTTTAAAATATAACTAGTAGTCAAAAGCAAAATTGCATAACCCCATGCAATTTCAGGTGTGATTTTGATGAGAGGCTTTTTGGGGGGAGTAATTTTTAAGGGAAGTTCTTGGAGCTGGAAGAATATTTGTTTCTTTTTGAAGCTCTCAGCAATTCTGTGTCCTTCACCCATAATCACAAGATTGTGTTGTGTCTGTGTGTGAGAGAGAGTTTGTTTTTTTTACAAAATCCAGTATAATCTGGTGCATTTGTTTCTTACAATGTGTTGTGGATCTTTTCATTTTGATTTCAACACATACCAGTTTATATGACAATACGGATACTGAAAGCAATATTGAAAGGAAAGCGGCTGAAGTTGTGTTAAGGAACACAAGAAAATTGCCAGAGGTTTTCATTTATTGGAAGCTAGATGCAGGTGTCCCTCCATATCTGTGGGGGATAAGTTCCTGTTGCAACCGTGGATACCGGAAACCATGGATACTAGCAAACCCTGCAAGGAGTGGTTCACAATTCCAACCCCCAATCATGCAAATGACTTTGTTTGTACAGCCCTCCTGTCACTGACTCCTCTGTGTTTGTGCCGCCTAGTTGCAAACAGGAAGTCGCAAACAGGAAGCCGGAAGAATTAACAGAAACCAAGTTGGAGCAACGGGGAAACATTCAAATGACATCAGCCTACCCCACCACATCCTCAAGAGACCATCTACCAGAGGCAAAAACATACAAGCACTGAGGCATAGACAGGAAGAGCTCAGAAACAAAGAGACTCCATGGATCTGTGCATGCCTGGGTTTGAATTCCCGTAGATCACGATAAGGCATATATACCCTTCATACACCCCTTATACAGAGACTGCTAATGCTGGTATTGCACTTGCCTTTTAATCGACCCACATGCAGAGAAGAAAGGATGGTTGATTCAGTACAACACAAAGATTGGTCAAGTGGGCAGAGGTATGAGTAATGGACTAATGGGAGGCTGTGGGAGGGGATGGATCTGACGGTGATGGCAGAGGTGTAAAATGATTTAAACCCCCTTTCACCACTGAAGCCTCCCAATCTCCCCTCCCCCCCCCCGATACAGCGTGACTGTTTGTAGTGTGGCTGCACCAACTGCGAGCGGGGAGTATAGGATTGGGTTCTTATTGTATTGAAAGGCAGATATTCTCTCTCTCTCAATAGTTAACATTCTGGTTTCAGGGTCTCTTTGTCATTCTTGACAAGTGTATTATGCTGAACAACTAGCTGAAGTGTTAACCAGCCAATGAAAATAGTGATCAAATTTGCACTAATGCACAAGGTTCATACAGGGTCTAGCTAGTTGATTTAATCTCTAAATCGCAAACAGAATGTCAGGCAATCCAAGGTTCATTCAAATAGGCTTACTTGCCCTTAATAATAATAATAATAATAATAATAATAATAATAATAATAATAATAATAATAATAATAATAATAATAATACAGTTTAGGCCCATTTGTTCCTGCAAATCTCAATGGGATTAAGCTGGCTGCAGTGCAAATCGGGCGGTTTAAATGGATTATTGTTTGTAGACACACAGCATCTCTCTGACATACGGAGGGTGACATGTGGGTAAAAGAGAAGAACAGAGGAATCCTGTTGACAAACACTTATTTCCAGCATTGTCATTCAGCTGGAACGCTGGGCGGGAGGAACGGGTGAGTGGCAGCCCGCCCGTTGCGTTCCGGTCCGTTTTGCCGTCTTCGTGGGGGCGGGGGCGGGGAAGACGGCGAAACAGACCAGAACGCAATGGGCGGGCTGCTGCTCACCCGTTCCTCCCGCCCAGCGTTCCGGCTGAATGACAACGCTGCCTATTTCATATGGGTAGCTTCATTTTATTTTCTTGAAAGCACCCTGTTTTGTAGGCTGGAAACTTTCTTATATCAACATTCTTTGGACTTGAATTCTTTAGACACTTGTAGTTATTATGGAGGTGTCACTTCTCCATAGAACTTTCACGTAGCCAGAGCTGATGGTGAAGAAGGAAGGTCAAGAAGGGATTCAGATGTGGGAGCACAGAGGGGACATAGGGGCAATGGAAAAGTTAGAAAAATTCATGTGGTTCCTGGTCAATCTGAAGAACCACGAAGTACCACTCCAGCCCTCAGCTGAAACCATCTTCTGCACACACTGTTACATTACATTCACTTTGAAAGTATACATCACAGTGTATGTAGAGGGCCAGTTTGGATGACCCTGGCAGGCCAAGAACTGGGAGGAGCATGCATGCTTATGGCATGCTCGCAGCACAAACATGCGAAGATAGACTAGTGCTCGGTTTCTCAACTGGTGGTACGCATGCCACTGGTACTATGTGAGGTGTTGTCCCGTGGTTTGCACAGAACCCTCGTATAATTGCCACCCAGCAGCAAGACTAGGACGTGATACAGCAAACCATAGTAGTAGGCTTGGCTCAGTGGGCAGAGCACAAGGCTGTTGTGCTCTTGGAAATGCCTGCCTGCCCACTCCAAGCCTCTTACCTATGCTTGTTGCAATGCATCAGGCTTCCCAACCCAGAAATAATTGGCGATCACATCATTACCAGTTACTTCTGATAGTAGGCAAACTAGGAGGACACACGCAAAGCGATATGTCATCTCAACAATCACAGGGTTCCTGATCTAGCTTGTGGCATGGGCAATGGGTTGAAACCTTTCCCCCTAAATTGTACTCAAGATGTTGCCTACACCTACCTCCATTGCTCCTTCTGAAAACTTAAAACAACTCTGCTCTAATAATGCGCTTAACAGAACATGTAATTGGCCCTTGGAGGCTGTTTAAATACAGCATTACCCTCATTTTTTAAGGGAGCTGCCTTTTCATTATTCTGACTTGCACAATTGGCTCCCACCATATAACTGGGGCATTTAAATTCTATTTCAGGCTCTCTCATAGATGTAGCAACATTTAAAGGGCTTCCTATAGGTCCTGTCAGAAATGACCCACAAGCCTTCAGTGCTTCCCACCTTTTAAAGAACCGGTTCAGTAAATTTTCAGACCCTTGGTGACCTTCATCCAAATTTCCACACTTTATTGGTAAATGGTGACATTTGCTAGGATACCCTGGGAGACTTTCACAGTTTTGAAGAAATGAATTGCTTTTCAAATCCTTTCAGGCATTTCTTCCTCGCATCGAACAACTCCTCACGCTTAGAAAACCTAAGTATGGTATTCGTTTTTCTCCTCTTCTATAATTTCCCGCAAGCTGGCACCTGAGGTTTTGAGTAAAGAATCATGACTTTCACCTCGAATGAAGTCTTTTGTCTGTAAATTTTATTGTAACGCTCTTGCTGCAGCTTTCCAATGCGATTTATCTGATATAAGATGGGTAGTCTTGTATTATCCATTTATAGAGCTATTTTTAATTTCCAGACATTGTATGGCTGTACATTTCCTCTCCATCATCACAAACAGCACAATAAAAACTCTCTGAACAGCCAGGAAACTCTTGGAAGCCGCAGGAATGTTTTACTTCCATAACTAATGCTGACTCCCTTTTATTTTTTCAGATGAAGTTAACAGATGTGTACTATTCACTGGAGGTGGGGGGGGGAGATTGTAGAAACGACTAGCTCAGCAACAGCTTGAGTGTCCTCACTAAATATCAACTAGAAAAGTAGGTAATATCGGAGAGATGGTGGATTGGCTAGTAAAATAAGAAGTGTAGACCAGTGGTTCTCAAACTTTTTAGACTTTTCAGAATCCACTTATGTTGGGGCTCACTGAAACTGATGTCATAGCTGGAAGTGACATCATCAAGCAGGAAGTGTCCTCATTGTGATATCATAAATGGAATGCAAACTGACATTCTTGGACTGCAGCAATTGCGCAACCATGAAACATCCCTGACAGAAAGCAAGATTAGGACAAAATAGTATGTAAACTAAGGCTGCAATCCTAATCTGGAGTTAGGCTGGCATAAACTAAGCCAGCAAAATTTGGCCAGCACAAGAGCCACCATAAAGAGCGTTTGGATCACTCTCGGAGTCAGGGAGGATGGTCTACATCTGTGGCTGGCCTCCCTGACTTCGAGAGTGGTCCAGACATACTTTACAGTTGCCCTTGCGGTGGTCAAACTTTGTTGATTTAGCTTATGCCGGTATACGTCCATGGCAGTGGTGGGGGCGCTGCCTCGGGGGGGGGGGGTGCCGCTCTGCAGGTGAAGCGGCACTCACAAGCCACCTCTCAGTGGCTAGAAAAGAGGTCCCAATACATTAAGGTGCAAGGGTAGAGCCGGTTTAATTTGGACAGCACTTTTACATTCATGGGCCCCGTGTTCCTGGCACAGGGGCCCTCAAAGTCTATACACAGAGTTTTGGTGGGGTCTTCGAGGTTGCAGCACCCCTCCTGCTGGGTTCTGAGTATGCTGCCTTTGGGGGACAGAGTTCTGGACAGGTGCGGGGAAGCGCCCTGGCCCGGGTTGGTGTGTGGCCCTGAAGCGGGCGTGAACCCCGGCAGAGGTGGGGTTGTCTAGCTCCTGGCCTTGGGGTGAGCCTGCTGCCTCAGTGGCAGCCCCTCCTCCTCCACTTGCCCGGGGTTGGACTCCCCTGCCCCTGCAGTGAGCAGTGCTCGTCCCCTGGCCGGGGTGCCCAGCTCCGGCCAGTTCCAAATAGGGGCTCTCCGGCCCGTACAGGGAGGGAGGGTTCCAACATCCCGGGGCTTCCCTCTCCATGGCTGGCCAGTGCAGGAGGAAGCTACCTCTCCCTCAGCTGGCTGGCCACCTTATGAGCTCCCTGGCCAGCTGCACTAGCCCCACCCCTTCTGGCGCGGGGTCCCCAAGTCTTGTGAGAGTTTGGGTGAGAGTGACAGCCCTTGTAAAACTGCGGCATGCGCCTGCACAGTCGGCCAGGGCCAGGGCAGAGCTCCCGCGGCCTTCCCCGGCCTTCCCTGGAGGTCTGCCCTGCCGGAGCTGCCGCAACTGGACCACCCGTGTCTCCTTGCGCTCTCTGCGGCAGCGGGGGGGGGGGACGGCGCCCAGTTAAGGGTCTCCCCTCGCTGGTCCTCAGCCCCGCTCCGGGCATGAGGCTGCTATCAGCTCCCAGGCGAGGGCGACAGCCGGCCTAACTCATTTTAGGGGTGGGAAGAAGGAAAGGCTAGGATTGGGCTCTTATGTTCCAATCCTTCAAATTTCCAGATCTATGAATCCTTTCTTATGGATTCTATGAATCCTAGAATAACTGTTCTTAACATAACATTCAATTGAAAGTGGCCTTTTCCACACTTTCAGTTTTACCACCTTTAATGCCAACTGGCAACATTGGATGCACCAATCATTTTGAATCATTAGTGAATCACTCCAACCCCCAAAAACGCAAATGGCTCCTTAAAAAAACCTGAATCTTGTCAGTCAGCTTCTTGGCAGGAAAGTGAGACTGGAGCCCTCAATCCTGAAAAGTTATCTGAACAGTGTGATTCAAGGTCCATTGACCAGGCTGAATGAGAAGCCCTGGCTGTTTTGGATCTGGCTGCAGAATCATGCATTCATACGCAATTCCCCATCCAGCCAGGGAAGTCTGCTATCCTATGAGGATAGGATCAGAGACAAGGAATAACTCATAACTCTTTTATTTGCAATTAAAGCGAGCTCCACGCTGGGGTAGAATCTGTCAGTCTGGATTCACAGTTTTCTGTATAACAATACTGTGTTGGGTGTGTTTTTTTTCTTTGTGCTGTTTTTGCTTTTGTTTTAATCCATTTGGACTTGTAACTGCATATTTTTATTTCCCCTTAAGCCTTACTCCAAAAATAGTTTTGTTTTTACAACAACTGCAGCACGGTAATGTATGCTATTCACTGGCTGCCTGTCAAACAAGTTTAAATGTACACCAAGGTGGTAGAGCAAAACACAAAGATAGAGTTCATTAACCGAGTAACAATTAAGGCTGTGGCAAGGCTAAACTGAGGCTGATAAAACAGTGTTGGGAGCAAGTCACTGAGGTTGAGTCCAGATCGAGTCGCAAGTCTCCGCTCTGTAACTTGACTCATGCACAAGTCATAGTGCTCGCATGTAATGACTCAACTGAAGGAAGTTTGAGTCATTTTGACTCAAGTTCTGTGCCTTTTTTGCAGCAAGCTGTGGCATGGGTCTGGCATGCATGCACGACTCCAAGAACCAAAAAATGGGAGGTGCTGGGGGGGGGGAGGTGTTCTCAGAATTGTCATTTCACACTTCCTTAACGTTCTGGTGGGCCAGCGATGTGATGCTGAAAGTCCTTCACTCCTTCACCCTCAATTTCATTGATGTAAACAAAACACAAAATCCATGCTGACCTGTGCTGTTACTTGAGCGAGTGCGGCTGCAGCGAGCGCAGAAAAACAATGGACTCCGTACAAACTGCTGTGATAAAAATCTCCCTTTCTCTGTTCCAGTGCAGTATAGAATTGCGCCCCCAGACCATCCTCTTTCATCCAATCAATCATCTATCCCTTTGGAGATGGACCAGAGAAGCTACTTCAGCCACCCTCCATCTTGAGCTGGCCTCCACGATTCTTGTTCTTCAATCCACACCGCATGATTGATGCAGCTAGCTACCCAAAACATTGCATTATTGATTAACCAAGATGGCAGGCACCAGTATGGCTCCTGAAGTGTGTTCTGGGCCACCACCACTGCTGAGGTGTCTCATAAGTAGGTTTAGGCCAAGTTTGGCCCTGGCTCAGGACCCTCACCTTTTGGAGGGCCCACCTGGCCAGGCTGATTCCTGAATTCTCAGTACTAGTGGGCAGTTGTCATGCCCAAGGCAAAGCAGAGGCTGCCATGGCGGGGCACTGGAGGACTTTTCCCAAGGGCCCCAGCACCATGATACCAGGACTGCCCACCCAAGCTTAGTGGAAGCTTTCTTTGGGAGCAGGAGCAATAGCTTGGAACTTATGGTAGCTGCCCCCTTTTTTTCTGAGAGACTTAGGGTTGGTCATGGGCCAGTTCCCCGGTTGTTCTCTGTCACCACCTCTGAACATTATGTTGTGTAATGATACCAGAAAGCATTGACAGCATCTATTTTTCTAAGGCATTCTGTTTTAGAAATAAAGAACTATCCTTGGTGTCTCGGCTGCATTCATTCGTCTGTTGGGGCCATAACACACTCCTACAGCAGCTGCAACAATCAACAAATATTATAATTTGCACTTGCATATTTGCAAAGCAAAAGACCCCTATTGCTGCAAAATAGATGTTTGGAGGTCCCCTTGACGAACCAAAGACGCAACACTTGCATACTGAAGAGAAATCAAAGGAGCAGAACAGTATATTTTGCAACACAAACCCTCATCACAGAAGGCAGCACAGAGTCACATGGTCAGCGAACAAACGCGTCTTTTAAAGCAACAATAGAAACTGAATTTGCCTGCAAAGCACCCAAATTTCTCAGCAAGGGAGGGGGTAACAAATCCTTTCAAGATCATCTCTGAGAGCTCCTCTCCCATTTAAATTTGCTTCAAGGATGTTAGCAGAAAGTTATAGGCTTCATTATGAAATCTGCCTTTCAAATATCTACAAATTCTAGCCTGAAGTGTGCCAAGTACCTGCTTGTCTGTGTTAGCGTTGTACAAGAGGAAATTCTGTAAGAAAAAGCAAACAACTTTAACAGCAGGCAGCTGAAGCATCGCCTTCAGAAAAGCTGTTAAGAACCATCTTTTGTCTGCAAAATGACATGTGGTTGCATGTGATATTACTTTCTCTCATTGATTCTGAAAAACGGAGTCACCATTTATTTAATTCAAACTGCACTTCTGGCATGGGTAGCTTAAAATAATCAGGTTTCACAAGTGCATTTAAGTAATTTTCTTGCTGGCTGTTCTCACTATTTTCTGATTCTGTTGTTGCCGTTGAACCAAAGTGCAGCCATCTTAAGACTTTTGTTTAAAGTCTCTTGTCTAAAGTTGCTAAAGTATGTAACTTTTGTCTCTCTTTGCTCTCATTGTTCTCACACATTTGCCCCCTGTAACTTTCTCTATCCAGTGTTGCTAATTCTCACAAGAACTGGTTCAAGCTAGCAGAGCTTCCTTGCTTCCTTGCTTATCAAAATGGTCACGGCATATGCTCAAGGCCCAATCAACATAGAGCTTCTCAGGCCCCAGCCCCGTTGTAATTTTCCACCAAGCAGCAGCTTGGAGGAAGAGGAGCGGGGGTTATAAAAATGTTTGCAATCTGTATTTTTTTTTTGCCTCTTTCCCTGCCTTTCCAGGGAGAGGGGACCACCTGTGCAGGTGTAATAAACATGATCCTCATACTCTCTCGTTTGGTTGTTTGCCTTTTTAAACATTTTCCCCACGATAGAAACAATTTCAAGCCGATTTTCGGCAACACTGTATCAGTAGCAATTAAGTTCTATTGTATTGACAGTGGTTGTTCTAGTCTAGTTATTCTTTGCAGGTTGGGGGGGGGGCATGATCCAGCAAAAATTAAGTACTTTTAATGCCACTAGTTTCAGTTGGAGAAAGTCACATGCATTGCTCTCCCATTGAAATCCATGAGATTGCACCTTTTGTTCAGGTTATTATCTTGCAGCCATCAAGTGTGAGGCTGCTTCTGAGTTAAAGCTGAGCAGTTGCATGCATTCTCTAGCAGCAATTCATTACAAGTTTGAGTTTTGCTTTATAAAGGAGAACTGAGCACATAACGGGGGATTCTTTGAAGCTGCCGCTGCAACAATTAGCACTGCTGAAGAGGTGAACTGTTTTCACTTGTACGTTCTATATTTAAACTCAAGAGTGGCTTGCCTCTGCAGCTCACAATTGGGCTGCCTGGGCCAAATCATATCCAACTTGACCTATGGACATTAGCAACACTCTTTGCAAACTAAACTGGAAAAAGGGTTGTTCTATTTCAAGGGGACTTCAAGGCTTTTCTAATCTGGGATGCACAGGAAGTCCCTCACTTCAAGAAGATTTCAACCTGACCTGCCTGCTGAGTGGGAGGAGCTTCCAACCAGGGCCCATGAGAGGGGGGTAAAGGGGGTAATTTGTACCCAGGCCCAGAAGCAAAAAGGGGGTCCAGGAGCCAAAGGAGGGGGCCCAGACATTTCCTGGGATCTTACATGTTCACCTGGCCTACCTGCCCACGCAGGATGCTAGAGGTGCTACTGCACGTGCACAGTAGCGGCTATCACGAGCCATGTGCGCCAAGCTGAGGAATGCATACATGACACTCTTTATTAACACAGTATCACATCTGGGAAGAAACTGGCCTGCTACAGTAGCTTTTTGGCTTGTGGATCTGTTTACCATGAAGGAGCGTATAGGAGCTAAAGGGCACAGCGGTGGCACTACAGCTGCTGCAGAAGTTAAGTTTTGGTGCATACAGGACACTTTCCGTTCCAGTGTGAGCCTAAATATAATGATGCTAACTTTCTGCAATTATTTTTTATATTTAAAAGATCTTAGAGAGACCTAGGAATGTGTTTGGTTTTCTATATTATTGTATCTCAGTCAATCAATCAATCAATCAATCAATCAATCAATCAATCAGTCAAAAAGTATTTATATACTGCTTTTCAACATGAAGTTCCCAAAGCGGTTTACAGGCAAATAATAATAAAGTTAAATGGCTCCCTGTCCCAAAAGGGCTCACAATCTAAAAAATGCAGACCAGCACCAGCAACAGCCACTAGAAAAGACACTGAGCTGGGGTGAAGAGGGACAATTGCTCTCCCTCTGTTAAATATAAGAGGAATACCACTTGGAAAAGTGCCTCTTGCCCAGTTAGCAGGGATTGTATCTAGTTGCCAATGTTGTGTGGGCAGGTAGACCTGGGCTCCACAGTGGGTTCCAAAGATCTCCTGCCTCTTTTGCCCCCTCCCGCTTTGGGAAGCAATCCAAAAGAGGTGTTGTATCCCCTAATAAAATTCCTCTTAGAGGCCCTGCTTCCAACTTCCCAATGGTGGTGTTCCCTTACCTAGAGGCAGCCTCCATGATGGCTCACCCCACTGCAGGATGCAGGGCACACCCTGTTAGTACAGCTGCATCGGTGCTGGAAAGTCAGATAGGGTTAGGCCCGAAGTAATGTTTTTAAAAACCCAAAATACTAATTGTTAATCTACCAAAAAAAAAAAATCCTTTCAGTTGATAGTCCTAAGAATAGTAATAAAAACACATTATAGACCCTGAATAATGAGAATCTATGGGCCATCAGGTCTGTTTCCAGCAGCTGTGCTATTAAAGCAGCATAATCAATACCTCTGTGGTAGGACTGTGTTCAATTGGCCAGAATACAGGAAGCCAGACAAGCAGTCTCCCTTCCAGGTCCGTGTTAGCAGAGGGGCCTCCAGTTCCTTCTCACCTCTACCCTCATATTTCATGCCTTCATGCAATATTTACTACTGCTAATAAAAGTGCAATATCAGGAAGGAATTAAAAGTGCAAAAATGCAAGAAAGGACTAAAAGGCTGTCTTATATAGCAGCGCTTGTGGGGTGAAGGTTCAAGGCCTAAATGCATCATGGTCCAGAGTGCTTATGTTGGAGTAGTCTGGGGGAGGGGAATCTGGGCATACAGATATAAGCCTTGAATGTTTTGCCCCTGCTGTGGTTCCAAGCCTGAATGCACCCCTACTATACCCACTATTTTTACTGGAAGGAAAGCTTCAGCAGAACGATTCCCCCCTATTAAAATTAGAATGGGAGGGAGTGGAATTGGAACTATGATGGAGGCAAAGTGTTCAAATCTCTCCACTCTCCCCAGTCTCCCCAGTTTCACCCCATTTTGGAGTCCTCACCTCAACACACACACACGCACAGCCGTGTTCTGCATTTGTATTCATTTGTTGCATGATCCTAACAGTAGTTCAGAGAAATCAAAATGAAGGCACATTTGTATCTCAAGAACTTGCTCAGTGATAAGCTATCCATTTCTAGTCCCAGTATAATTGGAACTATTCTCCCCCCCCACACACACACACAAATAGTGCAGGTTTAAAGAAGGCCGCACTGACAGTTCTGAAGAAAACAAGAGAACAAATTGGTGTGAAAGATGATTTTAATACGCTGCACGCAGCTAAATCCCTTTGTGTTTCAAACAGCACCTCAGGGACAATCGGCAGTTAAACACAAAGGCAGCGTTCTTGTTTGCTATTCACGCAGAAGCCACAATCTGCAACCTTGGGTAGCCTTGGCTAGCGAACTGTTCAGTTAGAAACTTGCAGGGATTTAGCTTGGCAGCGCTTCTTCAAATCATCTTTTGTGCCTCTTGAGTTCTACCACTTAACTTTCTTCCATAAACATTTTGGAGAGTCAGGTTGTAGGGCACTGGGCAGAAGAAAAGCAGGGTCCGTTGATCTCAGAATTAAGCGTGTGCTTAACTCTTTTGCTGAACTAACAGGGATATAACCATGCTTAACTTTGGCTGGACTGCATTCACGGTTCAAAACTGAGCTGGGTAACTGTGTAATGGGTAATCAATATGGAAGGAGCATCTTTATTATGAGTAACTATATATGAGTGGCATTGTGGTACAAGTGCCTTTGCAGGAAACAAGGCATCTGCCCCTGCTAAGACATTTTTCTTTGTCTTGGGAGGAGGAGAGAGAGCACAGCAGACTACAATAATGCTTATGTTGCTTCATTTAAAAGCAGAAAACTGCCCATAGGTAGCATTAAGGCTTGGTTTTAAAGTGGGGAGGTCTATGAAACTCATTTTGACCACCTTAAAAGCAAGTGGGTAGTAATTTCACCCATACTACTTACCAGTGTGGTGACAAGTGGGTAGTTACCATTCTACAGCCATGGTACTCTCCCCTATATTTACGCCCTCAGGGATATGGAAGAGTCGCTCTGCACTGTGTCAACAAGGTCACAAAACACAACATTATCTTTCTGAACTTCGACTTTCCACTTTTTACACAGTGTTTCTGGGGGAGGATATATGAGGAACTGCTCCTGCGACTTAGATAGTGGAAATATATTATACCGAGAGGACATTTTAGACTCTCAGCATTCAAATTATAACTTGCCCACCCCTGAGAGTGTTGTGTGTGTGTGGCCTTTTTTTTTTCAGGCAGAGGTGGGCAAAATGGATTTCAGTTATAAGGAACAACTAAAAGAGTAGCAATTTTTGTCAGTTAAAATGACACGTACACTATCGGCACAGGCCGCGTAAGCGAGCAGCACAAAGTCTTCCTGCAGAGTCCAAATTGCAGAGTAGCACTCTTGGGGAGGGGATGTTATTTCTGCAAAGATTGGCCCAAATTTTTGATAGAAACTGGTGAGCAACATTCCAATGTGGGATATGAATGATGAATTCGTGATTTGGGACACTGAAGCTAAAAACATAAAGCCTGTAATTTGGAGCAAAAAGTGGTTGGCGAAGAATCAGCTTGTGCTTTCAGGCCAAAGTCTAGCTAGCAAGATAAATTGGCAAGGGGTGGGAAGTTACAAAGGAAAGTTGCAAGGGGGTGTATACATTCCAGAACCAAAAGGCTTCGTTTTTCGCCTTTAGCTCCTCAGAGCCAGATAACAGAGTAACATTTCGCAGCAAACAGCTTCAACCTTGAGAAAAAGTAAACTGAGCATGTGCAAATAGCCTTCATGCATATTAACTCAAACCCCTTTCTCATTAAGTCCAAATTAGCATGAACATTCGTTGTAGAGATAGATAGATAGGTAACCTTTATTGGCATTTCACACACACAAAATATAAATACAACTTAGGTGCAGATAAAATTGGTCAAAATCAAAGAGATCCATATCAGCCAAAAGTTCAGGGAAAAGATTAAGCGAGGATAGTTTGTCATCAATAAATTTAAACCACTTAAATGGATAAGGGTCTTTTAAAAGATCTTGGAGAATAGAATCGGGATTATTCAGGTGGAGACTGAGCCAAAATTTAAAAGTGTATGTATTTGTTATATGTATAACTATGCACAGGGGAAGGAGGCACATATCAAGGAGCTATGAAGGGGGAAATCTAAAATATTCTGTTTGGGCACTGTTGATTGGTTGAGCTAAGACCAATGAGTGCAGAGTAAGAAAATACGCCTAAGGGGTATACATTGTTAAACCTGATGATCCAGGGTGTGGCTTGGTGTGTTGGTTTTTCCCTTGCCACCCATGTTTGCAAATACGTGAATAAACCTTTGTTTTGAACAGTAAATTTGGATTCAAAGTCTATTCCTGACACCTATGTCTACACATTCCTTTATACTATCTGTGTGGCACCACTACACGTGTGAAAGCCTCCATGGGCTGGTTGCTATTTGTGCCAAAACCTGCTTCCAACCCTCAGACACATCCAGAAAGGGGAGAGCTGTTAGTTCTCTATGAAGAGGGGGAAAAATAAGGCTGCAATCCTAAATGTGCTTACCCATGTGGATTATTGTGCCTTACATTTACCTAGAAGAAAGCCCCATGAACACAATGGAGCTTACTTCTGAATAGACATTACTTGGATTGCACTGTAAGCAAAACAGCCTATCTGTATGGTAATCTAATTGTGAGCTCTGTGGGGGAAGCTGAGAGCACCATCCTAACCTGGAATTAGGCCGCACAGTTAGGCCGGCAATGTTTGGCTGGCACAAGGGCCACCGTAAAGCACGTTTGGACCCCTCTCAGAGTCAGGGAGGATGGCGCACATCTATGTGTTGGCCTCTCTGACTCTGAGAGTGGTCCAAACATATTTTACAATGGCTCTTGTGCAGCATTGTCATGCAGCCGGAACGCTGGGCGGGAGGAACGGGTGAGTGGCGTTCATGGTCCGGGGGCGGGGAAGACGGCGAAACGGACCGGAACGCAACGGGCGGGCTGCCACTCATCCGTTCCTCCTGCCCAGCGTTCCGGCTGCATGACAACGCTGCTCTTGCAGTCAAACTTTGCTGGAGGATTGTGCCCTGAGTTACAGAGTGCAAGAATTTCTTTTCTTTCCACTTGTTTGTGTCATTAAGACCTTCGCTCTTGGGCAACCCAGTCCAAACTAAGTGCATTTTGCTGATGCAGCCACATCATTGGAGTGCACGCTGCATCCTTTGGTGGTGGGGGGACAATCTTACTCCTTCAGGTTAGGGACATTTGTCTTTATTTGGAACTGTGCCAGCTCATTTGCTGGCAGAAGTCCAAGTGGACACAGGAAGGTGGATCAAGATTGGGAAGAGGGGTAGGATATTGGTGTGCCGCCACTGCTGCCAATACTGCCTCCTTTCTGGCCTCACTCCACCCCTCCCTGCTTTTGTTTCCACTTGTTCTTCCTCTTCCCAACCTTGTTCTTCCCACCCTTGCCAACCCCACTGGCTTACCAGTTCCAGTAAGGCAGTGGACCCCACCAGTGAGGCTGCAGCACCACCGCCTCTTCTGATGGCACTTGCAAAATGGATGCCAGTGGCCATTTTATGGCAGCCATTTTATGACAGGCAAACACTGTTCCCATATTAATCCCCTCTCCTTTGCACAGGTCCAATCTTAGACCATTAGTTACTCAGGGAGGGCTAGACTACCCAGTGTAAGACAAAGAAGATAAGTTTAAGCAGCTATTCATTTATGGCACAAAACATAGGAAAGAACTTGGAGTCACCATATTTCAGGGATTAGATCTGTTCCTTGCCACTCCTGCTGACTTCAGTAGCCTCAGCCAGTGAAAATCAAGCCTGTTTTCTATCTATGTAGGCCCACTCTTTCATTTGCATAATTCCTTGGAGTCTCTGGGGGCACAGCTATCTCTAATGTCCAGGACATCTTTGAAAATACAAAACATATTGAGGGAGCCCAGGCTGATCAAAAATTGCATTCTTTCCTTAAACAATAGCGAAAATGAAACCAAACCAGGTGGCACATTTTGGCTCAGCTGCAGACATATCATGTAGCGGGTACGCAGGGGTATACGCGTACCTGTTCCTAGGATTAGGAACCATTCGCTCGCCCACTCGTCAACTCCATTGGCGCTCCACTCCGCCCCCTGCAATGTTTGAATTGCCTACTCGTTTGAATTGCCTGCACGTTTGAGTTGCCTGCACGTTCTCAGAGCCAGGCAGGCAGGCAGCAGAGTGAGGGGACCGATGGCAGCAGCAGCGTGAGCAGGTAGGCTGCCTGGGGCTCCCTCTCAAGGAGGCGTGGCGGTTCCTGGGGGGGGGAATCAGTAGCCAGCGCGGCGGCCCCAGAGAAGGCCCGGGACTCCCAGGCCTTCTCCCAGGCCGCTGCGCGGCCTACCAAGGAGGCGCAGTGGTTCCTGGGGGCGGTTCCTGGGTTCCAGCTATGACTTCACTTTCGGTGGGCGGGCTCCGACACAAGTGCCAATCAAAAGTGAGTACCTGTTGCTAAATCATTTAGATGCCATTACTGCTCAGCTGTATTTACAGCTGATTAACAGGTTGTTCAAGGGGGCATATTTGTGTAGCATAGGGTGGTTTATATCCAAGTGCAAAGGTATGGAAAATTCATCAGAGTCACAGAGAGCTGAGAGAGATCACCTTAAACACTGTTTATGTGATCGATGATGAATGGGAGCTGCTGACAACAGTGACTTGGGGCCCTTTTCAAAATGCTACAAAAGTACAATTAGTGCTCAGGGCACTTTTAGAGAATAATAAAATGCAATAAAATCACAAGAAGTATTAAAAGATATTTTTGAAGGCGAGAAGGAAAAGAACGCATGTGACGCTAAAAGGGAAACTGCCAGTGAATGCCCATCAGCCACATGGAGATAGAAAAGTGTTGTGGTGCAGACCATGGGTGGGATGGTCTTGCAGAGATCCCGTTCTTTAATTGTGATGGGACTTGCATAGGAAGACTGCCTCATAGATTGTGCCCAGGATTTGGCAAATGGGTGCATGAACCAGCAGAATTCTTGAAAGAGGCTGGAGAGATTGCGAAAGTAGAAGCAGGTTTGGTGACTCTTGGCTCACGAGGCTTCAGAAATGAGTATAAGTCTTCCATGTCATCAACACAGCCATTTATGGTTCCCATCCCATCCATTCCTTCACACAGTGGCATAGCTACACTGGGGCCAAGGGGGTCAATTTCCCCCACCGTCTCTGCTGGCTTACGGGGGAATGGAGCTTACCATCTGGCCCTCCTGCCTGCTCTTGGGCCTGGAATCAGCTTGGAATCAGCCTTTTCTGGGGCCAGGACTGCGGATGAGCGAGGGGGGTGACTGCGCAGGCACAGGGTAGTGGTGATGTGGGGAATGTCATTGTGTCACCTGGCCCCAGGTTCCTGTCCTCTCCCAGCTACGTAACTGCCTCCACAGACATCAGTGGACAAAAAAATTGATTTCTACCAAATTTGTCACAGGAGTACCATCATTTTGTCTTGAAGAAGAAATAACCTTTGAAAGGCTTGAAATTTTCATCCGCACGGGCGGGGGGGAGAGAGAGAGAGAGAGAGAAATCTGCATACACACTTGTCTTAAGTACTGCAACCAGAAAAGGATGACATTAATATAACATCAAGGGTACATAACTGTGCTCTCGTGAACCAGGGGAAAGGCTTCTTATGCAGCCTTCCCTGATATGCTGCTGCGTAAACACAAAGGACATCTGATTTCAGGTCTCACATCCCAAATTAGGGAGTTGTTCCTGGATTGATCTAGGCTCAGGTTTTCTTAAGTAAAGGTTGTTCTGTAAGTGCGTATAAAAGGGGTAGCTTGACAGACAATGTCCTGTGTGTGAAGCCTGCATGGAAATGGCACAACACCTCACGTGAACTTTCCGTTCCTCTTCACCAGGGAAAAAAGCAGGCGGCAGAGAAAAAAGTTTTACAAAGGAACATTCTGTCACTGCAGCTGTTGTGGAGTCAGGCGGGCTGTTTTCTGGGCAATGGTCATCACATATCCCTTTGCACAGAAACGACATTAGAAAACGAAAACAAATGCTCTCTGCAGTGGCACTTTCATGTTGTATTCTATTACAAAAACTTTTTTCGGGGGGGGGGGGGAGGAATACTACGGCACCACTTGTAAGAATTCACAGCCCAGGGCTTGACAACGTTCATGCTTATTACACAACCTTACCTCTCCTCTTCCTCACTAAAATAATGAGAACACGAGTGCATATTTTAAAAGCCGGAACAATTGCATATTGTTCCATCTCCACTAAAACCTACAAGGCTATTTATATGAAATATCCAAGTTTGGCCAGAGTGACTTGACAAGAGGGCAACCACTTCATAGAACTCATGTTTTTTTGTTAGTCCAAACATGTTTGGTTGGTATGCGTGGAATCCAATAGGGTTGGAAGATCAGTCAAACCCTATTGGATTCCACGCATACCAACCAAACATGTTTGGACTAACAAAAAAACATGAGTTCTATGAAGTGGTTGCCCTCTTGTCAAGTCACTCTGGCCAAACTTGGATATTTCATATGAATTGTATAGTAATTGTGGATTGTTGGCTTTGTGATTATTGACTGGTTAAGGATATTATGAGCATTCTTTTGATTCTTGCTCTCTAGGTTGTGAGAGAGACTTTGGGTGGGACCGTACACCGCTGGAACTTGTGTTTTAGCAACACAAGGCCCTTTATCGCTGGCAATATGCCATTTTGCACAAGGCAACGTGCTGTTTTGCTCAACCAGGCCTCTGTTGCAAGCAGCTATTCTCCAGCAGCCTTGCCACAAGCCCCTGTGCTGGAAAGTCAACATGGGGACAGATGGGAGGCAGGCACTTGTGATGAAACAGCTATGTTTCATTTACCTATTGTTGTCTTTGTTAAAGTACATTTCCGAGGGCCTGGTCTGAAAAGAATGTCCCTCCTGGGGGGAGGAGGGAGCAACTGCCAGCCAATCAGATGTGTTCCAGCTAAGGATCACGGGACTGGCAGAGTCTCTCTCCCTCTTTCCTGTGGGCTTTTCTGCTGGATGGTTGCAGGGAGGGCCGCTTTATGAGGAGGCAGAGTTGGGAGGCTGCTGGGAGAAGCCCAGCAGAGAGGATTTAGAACCAGGCCCCAAGTATCAGTGAGCACGCATTAGGTTTTGAGTTGTTTTTAGGCTGCGTTTTCCCAGGCCGGGTGTTTTATGAGCTTTTCCCTCAGAGCGAGGCCTGTGTAGGCCTTGCCAGGCCTTGCTCCACCTACCGGCCTATTGCCTGAGTGGCTGTGAAACTGTTTTATATTTTTAACCTCTTGGTACCCTTAACAATCTGTTAATAAAAACCCTTCTTGCCTTGTTCCGGCTCACAGTGATTCATTAGCCTCCTCGCTCTGCTCTGCAAGAGTGAGGATAGACAGAGAGATCATAACCTCAGCTAGGAGAGGAGTTTAGCCCAGAAAACTCCTCTGGCAACCTGGTACCTGGGCTGGTGGCAGCGGATTGGAACTACCAAAGCATTTCCCCACTAAGCTGCGGGTTCAAACCGAGTGGGCGAGTAGGGGGGGTCATAGGTTACAACCCCCCCTTTTGTTCATGACAGGCAGAAGGGGCAGAAGAGGGATGGGAGGGGGTGGAAGAGACTGGGGCAGGAAGGAGGGTGGATTGAGATTGGAAAGGGCTCAATCAGTATATCAGTATCAGAGCTGCTGATACTCTCAGCTCCTTCCTGATCTTGATCAACTGTCCTGGGCCCACTCAAACTTGCATCAGCTAAATGCACATGCTATGTCGGGGCTGGAAAGTTGGTTAGGACTGCGCCCTGGGAAACATGTATCCTGTGCTTGTTTAACACAAGCAGTATATGGTTTTCTGGAGTTAAGTGGCACTTAGATGTGCTAGCAAACTTCCCCAAGCTAGATCTTGAAGAAGGATTTGGGGTGGGATCAAAAAGCCTTGCACCCAAAAGAGGTGGCACAGTTATGACAAACAACCCTTAGCATGTATGTAGTGCTTTTTGAGTCTTCAGAGTATTTCATGTGCTTTAACCGATTGTTATACAGTACCTACAAAAATCCTGTATGGTGAGTAATTCTTGTGTTATAGATTGGAGATGGGGGCTGAGAAGGAATGACTTCCCTAAGGTCACTGAATGATTTCATGGCAGAGGTGAGATTCAAATTAGGGACTTCCTGATTTTTAGCTCAGGGCCTGTCACTTTGCCACACCGAATCTGAGTGCTTCGCAATCCAATCAAGGAGGGAGAGCTGACCCAGTAAGCCTATCTTTCTATTTTAGTAAGCAATGAGGCTGAGTAATTTCTCATAGGACATCCGTTGAAAGCTGTTTAAAATGCTCAGGTCATCCAGTGAAAACTCCAGGCCTCCATGAAGACAGTAAGATTTAAGACGCTGCCTTACCATGCAGCTCAATATTGTTAGAGGCAATATTCCAGACAAAGGCATTTTATGGGCTTGGGCTGGCAACATCCCCAAATCATGAATGGAGAGCAGCAACTTTCAATTCCTAGTTAGCCACCTGCGTTTGGTCCTTTGATGTGGCTGACACGACTGATAGCTCCAGAGAGTAATTTCAGAGAGGTTCATAGATGACTCTATTCCTGGCTGAAGACGGGACTTTCAAGTAGAGCTGAGCTGAATTTTCACTCCTAAGATGCCCTCTTCAAAGGAAAAATGAGGGGGGGGGGAAATATGCTGGTCTCCCATAAAAAAATCCCCTTTTGCCTGGACATGTTTGGCAGCCTTTACAGCATTGGGCAGCATTTATGGGCAGCATTTCCCATAATTCACCAGGCTTTCAGACCCTTTGGCTAATATCACTGGTGGTTCTCCTCACAAAAGTATTCTTTGTGACTACGTACCTTTAAAGTTGCCATCAGATGGAGATGGTCATGTCACAAATTGAAGGAAAAATTTTCTCACAAAATTGTAGGTGGTGTGAAGCAGTATTCTAGATGGGGAAATGCAATCCCCACAGTCCTGCATGTGCCTGACAGGGGCTCACCTGTGATTGATCACCTGATTGATATTGGGCAGTGTTATTCAAACTGTGGGTTGGGACCAGTGGTGTCATCTACTCTCTCGCAAGCCGGAACGCTGGGCGGGACTTGAGTGATTGACAGCCCGTCGACTCACTTCCGGTTTCTTCGCGCGCCCCGCACGGCTTTCCCTCGCCTCGGAGGGGGCGCCTGCTCGCCCAGGCACCCGGCGCGCCCCCCACCCATCCCCCCTGGCGAGCAGGCGCTCCCTCCGAGGCGAGGGAAAGCTGCGCGGGGCGGAAGTGAGTCGACGGGCTGTCAATCACTCAAGTCCCGCCCAGCGTTCCGGCTTGCGAGAGAGTAGATGACACCACTGGTTGGGACCCACTTGATGGGTCATAAGAACATAAGAAGAGCCCTGCTGGATCAGGCCAAAGGCCCATCTAGTCCAGCTTCCTGTATCTCACAATGGCCCACCAGGTGCCCCTGGGAGACATGAGACAACAAGATGCTTGCACCCTGTTGCCACTCCCTTGCCCCCGGTACTCTGAAGTAGCCTACTACTAATGTAAGGAGGTTGCACAATCCATCATGGCCTATAGCCCATGATGGACTTTTCTTCCAGAAATCCATCCTATCCCCTCTTAAAGGCATCTAGACCAGATGCCATCACCACCTCCTTTGGCAAAGAGTTCCACAGATTAACTATCCGCTGGGTAAAACAGTACTTCCTTTTATCTGTTTTAACTCTCCCAAACCTCAGTTTTAGCGGATGCCCTCTGGTTCTGGTGTTTTGAGAGAGGGAAAAGAACATCCATTTATCGACTCTATCCCTTCCGTGCATAATTTTGTATTACACAATACATAATTTTGTATTACACAATTTCATCACAACCTGATGTCAGATAGGTCGTGGAAACAGGGAGCAGCCATATTGGAAGCTGCAGGTCTTACTCTTGCTATATTCCTTTTGTGAATGTTCACAGTTTGAATTTTCAAGTGAAGGTTGTGTTTTTTTTAAAATTGTTTTTAGTTCAGTGCTTTTACATAATATTTTGACCTAATCTTGCTTTTTGTCAGAGATATTTCATGATTGTGCAATTGCTACAGTCCAAGAGTGCCAGTTTGCATTCTAGGAGTGTCATTTGATTATGTTACAATGATGGCACTTCCTGCTTGATGATATCATGTCCAGCTATGACATCACTTCCAGGTTAATGACATCACTTCTGGCGGGTCTCAACACAAGTGCCATTCTAAAAAGTGAGCCCCAGTCTAAAAAGTTTGAGAACCACTGATATAGAGCATTCATATCATACATGTTGTCATATCTGCATGGTGAAGGAACGGGTGTGTTCATCCTCCTCCACCCAGCAAAAGCTCTGGTGGACACATTTCCCCCTCTTCAAAAATGAGTTATCTTCCAGAAAGGCTATGGTGTATAACAGTCTAAGAGCTGCTCACTGTTTTGCAGAGATAATTGGTTTGTCCCAGGAAAGACGGTGAGTCACATTTTATGCCAGTGAGTCTTGTGCCAATATGGGTCCTAGAATATTTTCATAATAAAGATTTGAAATTGCATGTTTTGGTCAGTGTACTAGTGACAGCTAATATTACTTTGGTTATGTTTTGATAGATGCTCCAATTTAACCCCAATATAACCATTGTTATAGCTATTTCAGTTAGCTAGCTGCCCTGAAAGTGGGAGGGGAAAACCAGTACTAATTAAGATAGCCCAAAGACACTTGCTTTTTACGGACTCTATCCCATTCATGCCTTCTGGCTCCGAACAATGGAGAAAAAGAATTGCTGATTTTCATTTGGCAATATTTTCCCATAAAAGAAAAGAAAATGGAAAACTTCTTGCACATGAAGCTCAAAATTGCAGTCCAAATGTGAAAGTCTGCCAGAGGGAACAACAAAAGCAGCACACCATTGTAAAACAATAATATGAGGGTGGATGAACTATAGAGAAAATAATAATTAACTTGGTAGCACAATTAAAGGAGGTGGGCTGTAGAAAGCAACAGCAGTTGCTTTGAAGAATCGTTTGAAAGTGATTCAGTTTTCCCTTTGAGAAATGGAAGCGATGTAAGTAAAGGTATATGGACAATTCTGAGATTAAAGAAAGAAAAGAGCCCTTGGATACAGTTTGTTGGAATGTACAATATGCTAGGAGATAGTGAGATTGGGGCATGGCTACAGCATAATGAGTTTATTAGGTTGAGTTTTCTGGAGTTAATACATATTTATTATACAATCCTATGCATATTTACTCAGAAAGAAGTTCCACTGTCTTCAATGGGGCTTACACCCAGGAAAATGTGCACCGGATTGCAACTTAGACCTAGACCTCACCAACATGGTGACCTAGAGAGAGTAGGCAAGGTTGTGTGACTGAAGCATAATTGCTCCAATTTAGTGAGGACAGCATACATGGAAAAGTCAGTGTTGGTATTTGCATTCTCTGCTTGAATAGGAACCACATTCAGGGCGCAATCCTAACCTGGAGTTAGGCCAGCAAAGTTTGGCCAGCACAAGGGACACCGTAAAGTATGTCTGGACCAGAGGGGGTCCTGAGGGTTTCCCCACCCAGGGGAAAACCCTAGTCTGCTGCCTCCCGCCCAAGAAGTAATTATGGTGACATCATTATGTCACTGCAATTACATTATGAAAGCAGCTGCTCCAGGGTGGTGGTGGTGGTGAGAGCTACTTTCAGCAGTGTAAAGGGCTGCTGGGAGGCCCACCTTGTGGCGGCATGAGGTGGCTCCCTGTGAGCAGCATTGTGCCCCTGCAAGGGACGATCAGTTCCTCTGACTGTTGGAAAAATAATTGCCCCTTGCTGGTTTCCCCAGCTTTGCACCTTCGCGTTTTTGCCCTGCATGGCCACTTCTCATTCTTGGTGGGGGATGGTGGAGGTGGTGGCGGCCGGTGTCACTTGCCCCTCCAGGCCAGCTCCTGGGGCATTTGCTCCCTTGCCTCCCCCCTCAGGTATGCCACTGGTTTGGACAACTCTCAGAGTCAGATAGGCCAGCACACAGACATGTGCTATCCTCCTTGACTCCAAGAGTGGTCCAGATGCACTTTATGGTGGCCCTTGTGCTAGCCAAACTTTGCTGGCCTTAATGTGCCAGCCTAACACCAGGTTAGGATTGCACCCTCACAAACATAAACTTCACATACAGTCCTGACAGTGGTTCTCCAGATTCAACACTGTAGTCTCAGTACATCAGTACTGAATGAAAGCTAGCAGAATACATCTCAGTCTATTTCTTCCTTTCTCACTGAGTTAGGTGTAATTTGACATGTGTCAGTAAATATGTGCAGAGACAGCTCATGGCTTTGCATGCATCTCTCTGGAGTGGGCTTCTAGAATGTTCTGCCCAGCAACTTATTCCCCCTTTGGGGCCAGGGAACTTTTGTTCAGAGGAGGAACCTCTGCTGCAAATCCTGGTCCTGATCATAGAAAGCCTATAGATGTCTGATCTAGGATATCCGCTAGAAAAGCACCTGCAGGAAGCAGGAGTTGGATTCCTGAGCCAGAGTTCTTGGTTTGTTGCTGATAAGCAATTGAGAACCAGAAAGACAAGCAGTAGCAAGTCAGTTGCTCAAACAGAAGATGGGCAGTTTAAGAAACAAGCCAAGATCTGAGGAGGAGCCGTGACTCAGGATGCAATGCTATGCACAGTTAGCTGGGCGTAAGTCCCATTAAGCACAACTGGATTTATTTCTGAGCAGAAATGTCCAGGACTGTGCTGTCAGTGGTGGAGCAAATGCACTGCATGCATAAGGTTCAATCCTGGAGTGCTGCTTGTCAGTCAGTATTGTCAAGACTGAAGTAGATGGACCAATGATCTGATTCAATATTCAAGATCAGAGGCTGGTAGGAAATTAAAGAGTAAATGGGGAGTGAAGGCAAGAAATCCACAGTATAGAATGATTTGAGCAACAAGAGATCAAAAGATCATTCCATCCAGCTAACATTCCATCCCTGCTTGGTTTCTGGAGCAACCAAGAAAGGGTATGTCTGTGTCTGTGTTTTAGAGAAACAGTTCCTTTCGCTGACCTGAAGATGAATTTGGAGATGTGAAGTAAATCCAGTGATGTCATGCACCCACTACGCACCACTACGCGAGTACCGGTTTCTAGAAGTTGAGCTGGCCTAAATCATTATTTGTTTGGCATTTGGACAAGTGCCAATCAAAAGTGAGTACCGGTTTCTAAATCATTTGGATGACACCACTGAGTAAATCCATGTGCTAAATCGATAGGCTGAACCTTCTGATCACACAAAACAACATGATTGAATATAGTTGTTCGCTGCAATGGGGAAGATGGCACACAACCCAATTGCTCAGTAGGTAGGGTAACCTACTAAAGAATTATTTTAAAAAGGCCAGAAACATACTGTTGAAAGCCTCCCATGGCAGTCCTTTTCATTTCTGGAAATGGAAGGCTGTTTTAGAACTCACATTGGATTTGAGGTTTTGAATGCATGTGAGGATGTAAATAATACAACCTCCTTCTGTGTAACAAAGAGGCCAACACAGATTTCTTCTCAAGGCAGGTCCATGTTGGCCATAATGGTTATTTTGGAAGAATACATGAAACATTATCTCAACAACGGAGACAGCCATTTGAACCCGAAAGCCCCGGCAGTTCTTTAAGCCACACAATGATATTGATTCCCTGTAGTGATCAAAAGTGTGCTTGAGGACTTTGCATTATCATAACAGCACTCTCTGTCACCTATGGGGCATTTTAAAAACTTTTCAGCGTATTGTAGAATCTGTTCACATTCTCCATATTTGGTAGTCCAATCCTTAGCAGGGCCTGCTAGTGGATCTGACCTGAAAAGGCAACCGCTTCCATGGTCTACTTCCATGGTCTACAACAGATTTCATCTGTTGTCCTACATGTGGTTCTGAGGGCTGTTCACAATGGCCTATGGCAAGAGCTGTTATAGCACATTCTAGTGTTGTCTCTTTGTTCACCACATCAAATAAAGGAGTGTTTACTGGAAATTATAGCAATTTGTGTCATCTTGGATTACATCATATCTACTGATGATGAGGTCTATTTCAATGCAGAAAAAAACATTGTTATGGGTGTTGGCACGGAGCTACTTCTGCTCTAATTTTATTATGATGACATTTTTCATTTCCTCTGTAATCTTCTGCTTCTGATTCTTCACCTACACAGAAACCATGCTGTCAGGGAAAGTAACTAGAGAAGCCAGACTGGGCAAGGGGAGTAGATAAAGTTTTCCCCACGACCGAATGGTCTAGTCGTGACCGACAGTAGGGGGTGGTGCTCATCTCCGTTTCTAAACCGAAGACCAGGTGTTTGTCCGAGGACAAGCTTCTGTGGTCATGTGGCCAGCATGACTATACACCGAGGTGCACGGAACACCGTTACCTTCCCACCGACGTGGTATCTATTTATCTACTGGCATATTTACATGCTTTCGAACTGCTAGTTTGGCAGGAGCTTGGACAAGCAACAGGAGCTCACTGTGTTGCGTGGTCTCGAACTGCCAACCTTCCGGACAGCAAGCTCGCAGCTCAGCAGTTTAACCCATTGTGCCACCATGTCCCACATACAAAGGGAGTAGTATCTAGTGGCAGTGGTGGAATCTAAACGATTGAAGAACAGGAACCATGACCGGGACTCACGTTTGATTGGCAGCCCGTCCCTTTGGCTCCGCCACCTTCCCGACCGCCGCGCGGGCTGCCCTCAGTGGACACGCCCCTCCACCACTCGCTCATGCCCCGGCCTGCCCCCCCCCCCCCCCCCAGCGGGCGGCCCCCCCCCCCGAGGCCAAGAGCGCCTCGCAGCTCCGCGTCCATCACGGAGCCGGCGACAAATGGCGATGGGTGGGTGAAGCTAGCCCAGATTAGGTTCAGGAACGGCCGTTCCGGCACGTTCCTCCTCTATGACATCACTGCCTAGTGGTTAATGCTGAAACAACCCATCCTGGTCTTCGCTTTCCCTTTTACTGGGTTAGCAGCTGAACAAGAAACTGGTATTGGTATCCATTGCTACCATCCTGATCTCAGGAGACCAGGCAGAGGGGGGCTGTTTGGGCAAACACCTCCTCAGAGGACAGTGAAGAACTCCAGGGGATGTTGGTATTTACCAAGGCTGAGAGAGAGGAATATAGGTGCAAACACCATATTATTTGTTGTGGGAGAGATACATTTGCAATAAGAGGAAGAAGATCATGTACAAAAATTCAATCAATTACAGGCATCCCCGGTATCCACAGTTTCAGTTATCCATGGATACCACGGATACTGGGGCGCCTATTAAAAATATAGGGGAATATTAAACAAATCTCTTTTTTTTCCTTGTTGCAGAAAAGACACTGATGTTCCCCCATCTTTAAAAAGGCATCCCCAGTATCCACAATTTCAGGTATCTACAGTGGGGTCTGGAACAGAACTCCAGCAGTCCTGGGGCATGCCTATATTCTAAAAATGACTCAGCTGCTTGGAAAGAATGTAGCATTGCTTATTAAGTGGCTTGATCCTGCAAGCACTGATTCCGGAGGAAGGAAGAAGGAGAGAAACATTTAGAGAGCATTCTGGGAGAGGAGGAGGAAGGGATTAGAGCTGCAATGTGGAGAGATGTAGCATTGGGGATCCCTGGATGCGGAGGAGGAATGAGGGGGAAACTGGAGACACAGCAAAGGGTCATTAGTGTTATAGGGAGATTAGCAAGGAAGGGATGGAGTGACTAGGCAGTTTCCACTCCTCCAATCAGGTAATGTGATGATGTCATTTTTAATAGGTATCCCTTGAGTGTTCACTTGGGAGGGGTGTCCCCTCCCCCCAGACAGCCCTCCTCTATAACTTGGGATGGTGGTAGTACATACAATCTACCACGTTTTGACCCATTCAGATGCTTGTCCACTAGAGGGAAAGTGGGAAGCAGGAAAGGGTGAGACCATGCTAACTGCTAGGCCATGCAACTCTCAGTCAGCTTGGCTTCTCTTGGGGGATCCTTTCCCTGACAAAACAACCTCTTTCTTTTCCAATCCAGACATTGAGAAGAGCAGCGGATGACACATCACAAGGCAAGGGGGACAGGATTTGGCACTTGCATCTCAGGCGCCAGGATACCTTAGGCTAGTCCTGGACCAATGTCACCTGTTGAATACCTGCCTGTAACCTAAAAGTACAGCAGCCCTGCCAGGAAAACAAAGGCAAGGCAGGCATCCTTTCTAGCAGTATACATACATATTCAATCTGTGAAGGAAAAAATAACAAAACACAAGAAAGGAAAACAGGAAGGACTAAATGGAGTGAAGAGACAGGAGACAGACAGCTAATATTCTCCAGCTTGTTTGACAGATCTCTTCTTGCTTGTGGTATTGCCAGAGGGCAATGGTTCTTTTCAGATTCAGAAGCAGTAAACACATCAATGGGTAAAGCAAATGCCTCTTACTGATAACACACAACCAATGTTAAGAAATCAAACAGAACAGGTAATGCGCTTTTGCCCCTTTGGCTGCAGGGAGCACCACGTCTGCAGTGAGGTACTACTGCAGACCATGGTGCGTGTATGTGTGTGCGCGCACACACACAGCACCTTCCAGGGCAGTCTACACTAATGCTCACCTAACAATGCCCCCAGAGCTTTACATGGGCAAACTATGTCTACCCTATTAGGGGGGAAAAACGGTTACAAAAGAGAAAAAATCATAGGAATGCTGTCACTTCCAGGTCTCTATAGTTGCGATCCTGTCCAGAGTTCTCCAAATAATACTTAAAATGGCAAGACTTACAAAATGTACCAGCAGCCCAGTCCTGCCCTCGCCCCCTCCCAGCTATACAGCGGTGTGAAAATGGCTACCAGTGCAACCACTGGTGGGGAATCAGTTGTGGAAGTTCCCTCTGGGTAAGGGAACAATTGTTGCCTTACCTGGGGTAAGCCTCTGCCTTGTAGTGGGGTCTACTTGGACCTGCGCCAGCTAAATAGCATTCCTTGCCCTGTTCCACCCTCCCCACCCTTTCCCACTTCCTCAGCTGACTTACCAGAGTTTTTTTTTTTGTAATTGTCAATTTCTCTTTTGTTCTGCATACCGTAGTATCATGCTGATTACAAAAAGTATCCAAGTAAAACTTATTCAGACATTTACATTTCATTCATTCATGGAATATTTTTTTTGGCCTGTGAACATGTGGCCCTCCTACTTCGTATAATATATGATGTGGCCCTCATACAGATAAGTTTGGAGATCCCTGAGCTATAGCAACAGGTCATTGGCCCAAAATTGTCCAAAAGGAGCGAAAGGGTTTGGGCATGCCACTGACTCCTTACAATGGCTATGGTCTTCTGAGGTTCCTCCTATACTTGCTTATTTAAACATAATTATTCATTTAATTTTTAATTTCCAATATTAATCCGATTTCCAGTCCAACTCCCTGTTGAGAATTCTAAACATAAGCGATGGCACGGAAGCCATCTCATCTCAGTGACTGTGAGCGCAATCCTAACCTGGAATTAGGCCAGCACAGTTATGCCAGCAAAGTTTGGCCGGCACAAGGGCCACCGTAAAGTGCATTTGGACCACTCTCATAGAGAGGATGTCACATGTCTGTGTTCTGGCCTCTCTGTCTCTGAGAATGGTCCAAAAATACTTTACGGTGCTCTTTGTGCCAGCCAAACTTTGCTGGCTTAACTTGTGCCAAGTTGGGATTGCGCTCTGTGTCTACTTCAGTAGCTGTGATATCCATATTTAATCCCCCCATCTTAGTCTTTATCTTTCGTGACATTTTGCTTCTATCACGATGCTTTTCTTGCCTGACACTTGCCATTCTTTAGGATTTGGAGGCAGTGGAAGTTGCTTGGCGTTTGTGGCTCTTCATCCTGCTCATCTCAGCACAGAACAAAACAGTGAAAAATATTTTATTTTAATATATATAGTCCTCCATTTTTCTTTTCTACTAGTGCAATCCGCTAGGTAACGCAGACTGAGTAAGACTCATTTGAAAACATATAACGTGTAATATTCACATAACCATCGCCTTCTTTATATCCCATCCATCAATAGTATTGGGGATGAAGGGGCTGAATAAAATCTTCCAGTTTCGTTTTATCCTGAAACTGCCTAGCAGAATCATTTATCTTTAGACCTTTTCATTGGATATAATTCTTCCTTGTGCCTGTTCATTTTTGGATTCCCTGTACTTTCCATTCCAGTTTGAAAGGAATAGGTAGAATCTGTTAGGACATTTATTTATTTATTTATTCATTCATTCATTCATTTGAAGAATTTATATCCCGCCTTTCCCATGCCGAAGCAAATGCCCAAGACTGCTTATATGGGCAGGCCAATCTAAACAATCATTTTTAGTCTCTCTCTCTCTCTCTCTCTCTCTCTCTCTCTCTCTCTCTCTCTCTCTCTGTGTGTGTGTGTGTGTGTGTGTGTTACAAATGTGCAGTGTTCTGTGATTCACCAAATCCTCAGTCCAGATGTAGTCTTCACGGTGTGATTCTCTCCTCTGGCTGCATGCCATTGAGCTTCAGCAGGTAAGACAAGCCTGGAAAGGTCCTCAAGGTTGTACTCTGTTCTTTTGCTGGCTGGCCTTCTTACGCACTCACCCGCAACTCTCACTTGTGGTGACTAATCAGCTCATCAGCGCCTCTGACCTGCCACAACAGGTACAGCAACTGATCTCAGCCTGACATTCTGTCTCATATCCAAAAACAGATCACAGATTCTCCTGCTTACCTTCAGGCACTTCCAGTAACTTAACCATCAGTCTACATCTCCTACCACATAGCTTAATCACAACAGTAGTTTGCTCCTCCTTTTCCTCATTTGGCCATTTGCCATTTCTTCCAAAGCCATGCTTGTGGCCAAGTAGAACACAATTGGGCCCAATTCACATCAGCCCAATTCAGTCAGTCCAATTCACATTCACAGCAAACCCTCATCTGTCCTGTACTCCTTGCCACTGAACTCTTGTTACTACCACAACCCCCATCATTTTTAGTACCGTTTTTAGTACCGTTTTAAACACATGTGCACCATGCATAAATGCAATGTTCAGTGTTAGCTTATGTACATCCAAATTAACTTGCCAAGTATACATCCATTCCAAAGCCTCCTTGTGTGCTCACATGAATTAGACATAACAAAGTGTAGCCAAAAGGACAAGAATCACCTTTTTTCTTTTCTATAAGGCTTTTACCTCCTAAGTCACCCAGAGGTGAAACACAAATCTTAACTATCTGACATAAGCCTGGTCTGATAACCAATATTGAAGTCAATGGGTCACTAGGGCCAGGCCAAGACTGGGCAATCCTTGAAGCCAGCTTGTGCTGGAGCTGAAGACTGGACTCTGAAATCAGTAGTCAGAAAAGGCTGCTCCACTGAGTTGGGCAGACTCTTCATATTTGTGCCAGATCTGGCGAATGCAGAAGATCCTTTCTTCCTGCCAATCACAAGAGCTGTTTCATTCTCTTTTTCCCCTGTGGTGCTAAAGATTGGTCTGAAGTTTTGGCACACACCATACCTTGCAGCTCACTAAGCTAGATCCTAGCCACTGGCTGTGAGGTTCAAAGGATAAAGTCCTGACCAACAGCTGAAATCAACTCAGTACTGTATTCTGAAATCACTGCTCAACATTCTCTTCTTCTATTCAACAAAAATCTTGATCAAACTTTTAGAAGTCACACAACTACATATTTTTCTTACCGATCTTTGCTTTGTCATAGTCCCATGAGTAAGTACTTTCTCTTTAATATTTATGAAACTCAGGTCACTCCTATAAAAGAAATGTTTTCCCCTGCCCTAGATTCTGTTACAATGCCAGTTATTTGCTAACCAGCATCATGTATTTTCTTTGAGTTAAAGGTAGTTCCTAAACCTTTTAAAATGAAATTGTACCAATCAGATATTTAGTCTCATTTTTTGGCTTATATCATGAAAGATGCTGCCTATACAAATAGGAATGCAAGTGGTAAAGGTGTTTTTAAGGACCACACTGCTTCCAATAGTGGTGAGAGGGTGCCATTTCAGAATTCTCCCTCTCCATAGAAAACATGCCTTCAAGTAGGAAATTGGCATGACTAGGAAAGCTCAGTCTAGAACAGTGGTTCCCAAACTGTTGGTTGGGACCCACCAATTTCAGATGGGTTGCAAAGCACCTAGAGCAGCCATATTAAAAATATGAGAAGATGGGATGCTGGAAAGGGAGAGGGCTGTGTGGTTATTTTGCTTGTGTCAAGGAGGTTCACTTTGCTATTGGAAAATGCCTGACAAATATTCCAACTTATTGCTGTATTCTCAGGAAAGCATCACAATGACGGCACTTTCGTTCATGACATCACTTCTGGTGGGTCCCGGATAAATTGTTATTCTAAAAATTGGGTGCAAAAATGTTTGAGAACCACTGGTTGAGAATCCTTGCATTTAATTCTTTTACAAGCAGGATGTATATTAGGGGAGAGAACATTCAATCATGTTAGTTCCCAACTACAGTCTAAAGGAGGACTGTACTTTTGTCACAAAATTCATGTTAGAAAAACCAGCCAATCCATAATGTGCATAGACATTCATAGGCCCCTTCAGAGACATGTTAATGATTTAAAGATTAAAAAATCACCGTGCACTGCTAGCCAAAAACTACCTGACTGGACAAACTGCTTTTTAATTGCCTCAGTCTTGGGAAAAACAAACATTGAAATGAATAAGACTTTACAATATATATAAAAAATAACTAATTTGTTATGACCAGTAGTGAAATTCAGGGGGTTCGCCCAGGTTCTATAGAACCGGTTGTTAAATGGCCGGGCCCCGCCCACTCGCTTACCTCAGCTGGCTTCGGGTTTTTTTTGGCTCCGCCTATGACGTCATAGAACTGGTTGTTAATTCATTTGAATTGCACCACTGGTTATGACTAACGTGAACCTGTGACTACAATGGGATTTAAGTCTCAAGGCTTAACACTACTAAGGCTTCAATCCTATTTATATTTATTTGGAAGTTGGTTCCCTTAAACAGCATAGGTAAGCAGAGATAAGGCTACATGGCAGCCATTCTAAGTGCATTTGGTTGGAAGCAAGTCGCTTCAACTGAGCTCAGTAAGATTGACAGCTAAGCAAACTTGCAGGGATGGGATTCAGCTGCATCTTTCCTGGCATTTTGGGATTGACATCTTATTTAATTAGAAAATTAAAATAAACCACAATCTCTTACTTTTTTACAATGCATTGATCACTTTAAAAATTAATGGATCTCTAAGGCAAAGAATAATACAATACAGTAGTAAATTTCCAGTTACGTAATTGTTTGCATTGTCCACGAGAGGTGTGTGAGCAATTCTGAAATTATTCAGAATCGATCCAATCTTTTTTCCAAACAACCAGATCCTCTATAGAATCATTTCAAGGTTCAGCAAATGCCTTGGTCAGATCTCCTAAGCACCCTTCCCAATACAGAAAGATCTGCTTTCTTCTTCACCCCCTGCAACCTCATTGGCAAAGGCAGTGACATGTTTAAACTGTGTGACATGGAGGTTTTTTTTTCTTTTTTGCAAATTTATTTTATTTGAAGAATTTACATTTACATCCCATGCCAAAGCAAATGCCCAAGGTGGCTTGCAGAGAACAGCAAAATACAATGTAACCACAATAAGTAAAACACATTAAAACAACAACAGCAATGTTAAACATTTAACGGGAACACGGAGAGTGTACAAGAATGACGCTAGACCCAATTCTCCATTTCAGGCCCTTTGGCGGGTGGGAAAACAATTGACCAGGGGAGTGGACAAACTATGACAATATTCCAAAGGGACAGAGGGCGGACAGCCAACCATCATCCAAAGGCCAGACAAAATAGGACTGATTTGAGCCCGCTCCGAAAGGCCATGAGGGAGTGTGTAGTTCTTAGTTCTTCTGGTAGGGAATCCTACCAGATTCCCAGATAGCTCCCAGATAGCTACCAGAGCTATCTGGAGCTGTTACAGAGAAGGCTCACCCCTGAGCTGCCAACTTGGGACAGGGGGGCATTTGAAGGAGAGTCCTTCAAGTGGGAAAAGAGGGCAAAAGGGCTCATGAGACTGCATTGCAGTCTGCAGGGGAAGTAGCCTAATCAAAGACTACAGTTCCCACAAGCCCCTTCATGTTTCTTGTTTGCATAATTTTTTAAAATCTCCATTTTACACAGGCTGGGTTTCCTTTGCCGGAACTGAAGTTCCCAGCAAGCTAGTAGCATGCTTCTAGCGTGGTTCATTTAAAAACAGCAACATGTCATCCCCTCACTTCCCCTCATTGAGATCAATTGTATGGAGGTCGCCATGTTTGATCGATCGATCGATCGATCGATCAATCGATGTTGTGGCCATAAAGTCCGTCCACTGTGGAGGTAGCCATGTTCTTCTCAAGGTCCTGCATTTGCTGCAATTGAAAAATAAGCGGAAGTGATGCCCCACATGGTGGGGACCATCTTTTCTAGCTTCATGCTTGCTGCTAAAAGTTCTAGTGTGGGGCTTGCACTAAAATATAAAAAAAGAATGTGTCCCAAGCATACTGGAAGGTAAAAAAAAAAAAAAAAAAAAGAACAGCTCTCTAGCACTTCTAGTGCTAGAAGCTGAAAAAAGAACACACCCACAGTTTGAAATAGTTGTACGGCCTCATCCAGCAAGGGGAGAAGTAGCTCTGCAGAGCTACTGGAGTAAATGAAGTGTATGGAGATGGCTGGGGAGGCAGGACCAAGATTCTTTGAGCTCTGGTTTGGAAGCTGCATTTGGGGAACGCATGGGAGTGATTTAGACCTCCCAAATTTCATTTCCGGACCTGGACCCAGAAAGCTTCAATGATACCTGTCATCCCCACATTTTATTCAGCTGACGAACAGAACAAGCCAGAGTCTAATGAAGATGTTGTGTCTGATAGTGCAAATGGCAAGAAACTCAGATTGTACTTCATCTCTAGAACAAAAAGGTGTGCACTGCATTTGCTCCCATTCAAATCACTAGGAGACAGATGAAAATGTGGCGCATTGTGAGGCTAAAATAAGGAAAGGAATGGGAAAAAGGATATTGGAGGCACAAGCAAGCAAGAAACGAAGGACGTTTTGCAGAACGAGTTCATTTGAACACAGCAATGTGAAAACAAGCACAACAGGGGACAATCTATATTATCTTTTATTTGCGGAATTTTGGTTGTTTTTGCTACTGCCAATTCCACCCCTGCCGTTCAGACCTAGCAGCTAAATTTTCCCTGCTTTCTAGCTGCTTGTACAAAACAACCAAAAAAATGATCCAAGCCAGCAAAGAAATAAGCTGATGTACCAGAAGAGGGACAGAGCCAGCATTATTGTGTTGTGGATGAATGTGGATGTCCCAATTGCATATTTTTTTTTGTTCAGTTGATCGGCTCTGCATCAATACTCAATTCCCATCTATTTTTTAGTTTGCCATTGAGAGTTTCCAAAATTAATTTTGCAACTGAAGGTTAATGCACTGTGTTGCATGGTTTTCAGTCCACCTATTTTTTTCTTACAAGCACATATGTGCACAAAAACGAATGTAGCAGCCCAAGCATACTGTAGTTGTACAGTGTGGAACAAGTGTTCCAGCAGCATTTAGAGCTTTATGGCTGTTGCAAAAGGCGACACGATAGAGTGCGCAGGTTGGCTGCCACCACAATTGGCAAGCAGCCAGCACCACGTGCCAACAGATGCCAGCCCCATTAAGTACATGTGGTGGGTAGGAAGTAGATGGGGGAGGTGGAATGTGGCAGCGACAAATGGGGGGGGGAGGGCAAATTTGGACTGGGAAGGTTTGGCTGCTGCAGCATCCGCCAAATCCATCCTGGTCCCAGTCCGGCTTCACAGGTCCATGAGCCAGAGAATTGACCCACCAAGTCTGGCAGGGGCTTGCCCCAGTGCAAGGGAACAAATGTCCCCTTATCCCAACAAGGCCAAAATTGCTGCATGGGGAGCTAGGACTGGGCTGTAGATGTGATTTCACAATTGCATCAGGGTTCTGATTTGCGATTGAAGCTAATTGCATGTACATTCATGAAAACTGGAAACCTGTGAGGAGAAAATATGTGAGCTGAAAACTGCAGTTAACAGTGCATAAATAGTGGTTTGAAAAAAGTCGCAGAACCAAAAATTGAAGAATGGTACATTAGAACACAAGTACTTAGAAAAAACCTTGCTGGATCAAGCCCGCAGTCCAGCATTCTGTTTCCAGCAGTGACCGGCTGCTGGAACTGCCAACGGCAGTGACTAGCCAATATGCAGGGGAAGAACACATGCTTCTCTCCCACCATTGCTCCCCTGCCATTCGTATCCAGAGGCATGCTTCTGCTGAATCTGAATGTAGTGCATAGCCATCACGATCAGTAGCCATTGATGATTTTGTCCAATCCCCCTTTAAAGCTAGCCAAGCTGGAGACCATTATCATATCTTGTGGCAGTGAATTCCACAGGCTCATTATATACTGTGTGAAGAAGAACCTCCTTTTGTCCTTCCTCTCACCCATCAGTTTCATTGGAAAACCACAGGTCTCCTAACAGATAGCACCTTTGTCTTGTCTGGATTTAATTTCAACTCGTTCACCCACATTCTTAACTTACCTCTGGGTAGGCCTCCTGGCCATTTATGGATCTTCTTGGACCAACTCCAGCTATGTAGCTAGCGTAAGTCTCAAGAGAGGAAAGAAGCGGGATGGGTGGAGAAAAAGAGGATAGTATTCTGTACAGGTTGCTGGGATTCCTCCCCCAAATTGCCCGTACCCTTCCCACCCCCCAAAAAACCTGAACCTCCTCTTGTGTGTCTATGGCACACACACACACACCCCACACACTGCTGACTTACCACGGTTGGTGCATCCTGGGCTCCACAGCAGCAGTTCCCAATGGCCTGGCTGCGGTGCAACATTTGCACCATCACTGGACCTTTAAAGTTGGATGTCCATAGGATTGGGCCATAAGGACTGCAATTGAGGCAAGTTCATATTCATGATATTAAAGTACACATTTTCAGAAGGAGTTCCAAAAGCTCATTTAAAACAGGAAGGAATTTTCTGACAATGCTGACAATAAATAGGATTTTTCAAAAAAAAGAGATCAACAACCAGGACCATTATATTAAGGGCGCAATCCTAACCTGGAGTTAGGCTGGCACAGTTAGGCCAGCAAAGTTTGGCCTGCACAAGGGACACCATAAAGTATGTTTGGACCACTCTCGGAGTCAGAGAGGCCAGCACACAGACGTGTGCCATCCTCCCTGACTACGAGTGTGGTCCAAACGCCCCTTGTGCCAGTCAAACTTTGCTGGCCTAACTGTGCCAGCCTAACTCCAGGTTAGGACTGCACTCTCAATAATTGTGAGGGTGAAGTAGATAATAGAAATGGGGACAGAAGAAAGACTAGAGGAAGGACAGTTGCAAGTGGCAAAGGTGAAATATGGATCAGATCAATACAAACTGATTTTGAATTTGTGAAAGTTGGGCATGAAAGTAGGGTGTGTGGATTCTTAACAAAGGTTTACCCAGGCTGAGAGATGGAAGGAAGGAAGGAAGGAAGGAAGGAAGGAAGGAAGGAAGGAAGGAA
>JAJKFI010000125.1:824508-844259 GCA_029204185.1 Lerista edwardsae | reverse complement strand
GAAGGAAGGAAGGAAGGAAGGAAGGAAGGAAGGAAGGAAGGAAGGAATAGTGCCTTATTTCATGCAGGATGTTCTTACGCTTCAGGCATAAGAAGTGACAAGAAGAGCCGGCAAAGTTGTTTAAGAAAACAAGAGGCCTGAAGGTGGAAGGGTTGAGAGATGCATCAGGATGCGAGGACAGATATATGGGGCTGACTGTGGAGAGCTTTAAAGGTGACTGAAAGTCATGTTGTTTGCAGAAGAGCAGAAGTGATATACTTAGCAGCACCAAGTATGTCTCATGCACGGTGAACATTAGTCATATCATCTCAATGCTCCACCAAAGTGATGCTTCTTGATACATGCAGCTCTTGGGTGGCTGACTTCGGTAAGAGCGGAAAAGATTTACCTATTATCTATATGGGGCTATCATTCTTTTTCCCCCTGAGGAATACCTATCAAACTTGGTACAGCAAATTTCACGCAAGCTGTGAATAAAAATATATATCCCAGCTATTCTATTGCCATGTATTTGCTGACAGGCTTTATTTTTCAAATAAAAATAAATTTCTCCTGGATCGCTTTTTCTCCTCAGAAATATTGTCTTTTTTATTGTTATAACACATAGTTCTGACACTCGGTACAAACGACCAGAAAATCTTCCTTTCATCTCAATGTGTACTTTTGCATCCGGATATTTCTTGATATTGGGTAAGCATAGAGGGCATTTGAAAAAATCACACACCAGATAAGCTATTTCACTTATATATTTTATCAAGTCTGTCAGGGCCTTGCTCGTTTTTTCCTTTTTCAGAAAACACTTTTAAAAACTGATAAGTTGCATAATAATAAAAAAACTGATAATAAGACAGAAAGATATCCTCTTTCCCATCACTGAGAGTTCTATGCACAATCAGAAGCTAGGTTCTCTTGTTACCAAGAGAGCTGAATTCAGGGGAATTAATATATCTGACAGCTCAGTTGGAACATAAGATACAAATAGAAAATAAACTAGTGTAATACCTTGATTAGAGTGTACCTATGATGGTGGGTGCAGTGTAGTGCAAGTGTACTTGGTGCATCCGATAGAAATTAGGAAAAAGGGTTTGTAGAGAAGGATTTGTAGGAGCCTCTGCTCTTTTACCCCATGTTGCTAGCACTAAAGTCAAGGAGGGAAGGGACAAAGTGGGGGTTAGAGTAGTAAGAATCAAAGCACCAGGTATAATTACGTATCCAGTTGTAGGGTCTGTGGGGTCAGCAGTTCTGTATGGTGGACACTCAAAGAGTGACCATTTGAGCCATCAGGATGGACACTCAGGGACTGACCACTGGGAGCAGCATGTAGCCACTCAAGGAGTGACAATTTGCTATACTAGTCAAATTGCCTTAGTATTTAAGGATTTTTGGGGGGGGGTGGCTTCTACGTGCAGGGGATTAATGTGTAACTTTGTGTTTGTTGGCTTTAATGTGTGGATGTATAACCAAGCAGGATGTATGTAAACACAGCTAGTAGTGTCAGCTAAAATACACTTAACTACCATGGTGCCAGCAGATGTTTAGCAATTCAAAATGAGGTTTGCATAAGTTAATGTAAAATGCAGGTATACTCCAGCGTCTTGGTCCAAAATACCAAGAGCTCCTGGAATTGCATTCAGGAAAGCAAATACAAAAAGTGAACACAATGTAAAGATGCCTGACAAGATTACATTCATCTAGAGATACTGGGATTATCATTTTCCTTCCAGGATGCATGATAACTAGGCAAGAGGCACTTTTTCAAGTGGTGTTCCTCTTATATTTAGCAGGGGGAGAGTAATTGTCCCTCTTCACCCCTGCGCAGTGTCTTGTCTAGTGGCTGTTGCTGGTGGTGTTCTGCATTTTTTTTTAGATTGTGATCCCTTTTGGGACAGGGAGCAATTTAACTTTAATGTTATTATTTGCCTGTAAACCGCTTTGTGAACTTTGTGTTGAAATGTGTTATATTAACACGATTGATTGATTGATTGATTGATTGATAATGGAAGGGGGGAGATAGAGAGAACATAAACACACAGGTTTCTTCAGGCTTGACCAATGTTTTTGGAAAGTGTAGCCTATGTCTGTCAGAGTTCATCTTGCATCCTGGCAATTATTGCTGTAGGCCTGTGGATTGTTGCTTGATTTTAGAGTCCATAATATTAATATAATCAGGAATAAAGTAAAATAAAGTAAGAGGGAAATTTACTGGTAACACTCCCTTCAGGATATGGCTGTTAAAGCATATGTACCAGTGGTTCCCAACATTTTTTAAAGGCCCTAGAGGTTGCTGCCTGATTTATAAATGCCAAGGGGAGTGGCTGTACTGATGATTAGGCCGCAGTGTTCCCCCTAGAAGTAGTAGCTTGTTTAACCATTGATGCACATAGCCTAATCTGCCCTGTCAGTATCACGCAGCATCAAAAATTGGGTCAGCACCCCCTGATGAGTTCCGGACCCACAGTCTGGGAACCTCTGATATATGCTCTTCAAAGAGCAAAGTTGGAGCCAAACTGAGGAAGACAGTAAGAGCCCAATCCTATGCCTGTCTGCTCAGAAGAAATTCCCATTATGGTCAATGGAATCTGCTCACATGTAAATGTGGATAGGATTGCAGCCCACAGGTGTATTGCTGACTAAAGGTGTTGCGAATGTGCCATGAAGCATGTGTCTGTGACACTGCACCACCTGCGCTGGGCAGCGCTGGCCACTGATAAGCCCATTTGGAGTCCGGGGAGGCAGGGAGGGGTAGAGCCAGGTGGAGGAAGGGGAGGAGCTGGCCTGCAAGGGGGCTGGACCCAGCAGTGATTTCCTTCACCAAATCTTATGTCTGGCCTAGGCCCAGGCAGCCTGACACAGGTCTGCTCGATTCACTGCCAGCAAAATAGCCAGTGGTGAGCTGAGGAGCCCCATTACAGGCAGCGGGGCTTTCCCCAGGGGAAGGGGATGAACATCCCCTTCTCCCAAGGAGATTCCAGTGGCTGCCTGGCTGATGCAGGATGTGCAGCGGTAGCCATTTTGGTACCACTGTTCCTACAGGAGCCGGGCAATTCAGGATTGGGCTGTCAATGTCTAGATGCCACCAAAAATAGCAGCCACATGTGTAGCTTCTCCTCTGTCAGGTCTAGTAGTATTTACCTTACATAGCAGTCAACGTGCTCTGTATTTCCCCACTGCCTGCTAGGATGTAATGAAACCTACAGTTGGTATTGACTTATAAAGCTTTAAATAGTGTAGATCCAACTAAAGAACCTCCTGTTCCCATATGAATTTGTCCATCCAAGAGCATCTTAATCTCACTGTAATCCTACAGGAGAGCCCTACTGGTGCAGCAGCCACTGTGCTGACCTCAAGTGCTGCAAATGTGCCATAAAGCATGTTTGCAACAACTCTAGAGGAAGCAGGACTGGCAGGACAGCCTGTGCTGTCCCACCAGTGCTGCATCCAAGCCCCCGGCCACTGGGGGAGGTAAAAGAAGCACCAAGTGGCGCAGGGCTTGGGGAGGGTGGGGGAGAGTGAAATGAAGGTGGGAAGGGGTGTAATGAGGTGTGGGGAGGGCAGAACAGGGGGTGGAATAGGCCCAGGGTGGTGGGGTCGGCAGAGAAGGCCTCTGCCCTAGCCGAACCCCCTTCCTGGGCCTGGCTGCCTTATATGAGGCTGCCAGGTTTTACAGCAGCAATTTAGCCCCATTGGGCAGGCTGAAGTGTTATCCCATTACCCTGAGGTGACCACCAGCCTTGCCCTTACCAGCACAGGTTAGGATCCCTTTTCTAAGTGCCCCTCCTGTCCGAACATTGGCAGGGGCCTACTAGAGGAAGGGCCCTTTCTGTGGTTATGCACAGCTTATAGAGCCACCTCCCTAGGTTGGTTGGACTGGTGCCATCTTTGGACTGGTTCAGACAATACGTTCTCACCTGGATTGATGACACGAGACAAAAGGCATGCATGCTCAGAGCACATGCACATCCTTGCCCCTCCCCTCTTGTCTAGGGAAATTAGGGCCAGTTTCCTTAGTTGCAGGGGCAGAGTTGTCAGGATATGAAGAGATCTTATTCGTTCTCCACACGATTATGGCAACAGAGCCACATTCTGTCAAATGCTAAGAATCTGCATGACTTTTATCACATAGGGCAGTCTGGGTGACAAAGTATCATCCAAAACAACCCTTTGTTACCTTTCAGGCAAGAGACGAAATCCAGCCTATTTTCCTGACAGTTTGGAGTTAGTCATGGTATTTGTTTAATATTGCTTTTGTGCCATTGTTCTTACAGTTGTTTCATTGGCTGATTTTATATATTAGGCTGCACGGTTTTGGCTCCCTGACTCTTCATGGGTAATTAGTATTATTGACTGTTTAATGGCAGTCGACTGCCGTTTAACTTGTTGATTGATCTCTTGTTTTATTATGGTGCGGGTTTTTTAAAGGGGTTTATAAACTGTTTCGAAGGCCATATTTGATGGAAAGGCAAGTTATAATTTTTCAGGTAAATAAATGTAGAATGCTGTGACTTGTGAAATGAAGCAAGTTCATTATGGAAAGGAAGGGGAAGTTCGATGTGTGGCTGGCTCCTATTTTTGGCAGGAGCTGCATATTTGCCACTGCATTTAGTTTGCTCTTTATGGATGTACACATGGGTTTCATGCAGATGAACAGAGGGCCAAACTAAATATGAGTTTAATCACATCATTCACCCAGGTATAATGTATTTTTTTTTCATAAATAGCATGCAAAGAGGGGCCATCTAGATTAGGTTCAAGGAAGCAGGGAAGACTTTAACAATACACCCCATTGTGGTCCCAATCAAAATCTCACACATACACAGGCACAAATACACATTGGTATTTACAAAACAAACAAACAAACCACTCCCATTGGCTTAAATGAAAAGTTATTTGCATATTATGATTCATAACATGAATAGAAGTATTTTTTGTTGCTGATAATGCATAACACCCCACCTGCTAACTATACAAGAAGCACTTTTTCAAGTGATGTTCCTCTAGCAAGGGGAGAGTAATTGTCCCTCTTCACCCCTGTGCACTGTGGTTGTGGTTCTAGTGGTTGTTGCAAGTGGTGTTTTGCATTTTTTTTTAGATTGTGAGCCCTTTGGGACAGGGAGCCATTTAACTACTTTATTATTTGCCTGTAAACCACTTCGTGAACTTTGTGTTGAAAAGCAGCATATAAATACTGTTGACTGATTGATAAAAAACACGAAACACCACGTTAAAAAACCCCGCATATTGGTGTTTAAGATATTTTCCAGAAATTAGAATAGATTACTTTTCCATTTAGAAATAATACCATGGCTGCATCTGCTGATACTATACCACCTGTATTACCGACCTAGTACATTATTAAAGCATTTACAATTTTATTTTTATTTTTAAAAATGAGAACTTGGAATAAAAGCACATAAGACAACTTTTTCTTTTTTTTCAAATCACAAAATCTGCAAAAAAAAAAGAGATCATTTTCAAACACATGTACTTATGATTGGCCTCTGATATGTGTATGATTCAGGGGTAGCAGAAGACCCTATTAACAACATCACATCACTGCCATATAGAGATTGAATTAAGGGGGAAAATAACCAGCACCTATTCCCATGCCAAATTTTCTTGTACAGTTCAGCACGCTATGCAAACAATTTTTTAAGCCAGCACACTGTTTCTGCTCCATGACATCTATAATTCACAGATAAGCAGGTTGTGAATGGATCCAGGCATTAGTTTTGTAAGCTCAATTAGTTGCACAGTTGCAAAGCTTGGGGGAAAAGTTGACAATAAAATTAAGAGATTATAGCCCAAGGTATGAAACATTATTATAAACACTTCTGGTATTAGTGCAAACAGAGCCAATTTTGGGAGACATTATCTGATTTTTGAAGCTCTTCCTTCTGTGGTTTAACTTTCTATAAAAGTACTAATAGAGTCTTGCCAAGGGAAACAAGTTACAACTTTTCCAGCCAAACTCAGTCTGTTTTCAGGGACAGAAGGGTGGCTTTGGATTGAACAGTCCTTCGAACACTGCCATTTGCCCCCACTCCCTGCACTCCCTTTTTATGCTTCCAAAGATTCCTTCATACATTACATTTTTCAACAGGAGTGGGTGGGAGGAAGAAGAACAGTCAACAAAAAGCCCCCCTTTCTTATGGTGAAATCTAGTTGCTATCAATAAAACATACACGGGGCAGAGACTGGTTAAGGTTTCAGAAGAAAAACTTCACTCACAGTTCATAGTTGAATACATGCATCTTCTGAAGTGACCAAAAGCTCCTACTACTTTGGAACAGAGAACCCCAGAGCTGTGTTCTCTCTCTCTCTCTCTCTCTCAATCTCGTGTATGTGTGTGCGCGTGTGTGCATGCACGCGCGATCTGCCATTGTGGGGAGAGAGCCCTCAAGAAGTACGTCATCTTTCTTCGATGGCATGGAAGGGAGTGAAAGGGAGGAAGGAAATGATATTAATGACTGCATCTTCTGAAAGGGTTATAGAGAGTAGATAGATGGTCTCGGGTGACTGGACATTACACTGCCCTCCTGAGTCCCTCAGGTGGCATTGCATCCAAAATTCCAACAGTGGGGGTGGATGCATGCCAAGTCTGTAAACAGCCGTTCAACTGCAGCCCAATGCAATGGAACTTTCCTGATGCATTTGCAATGTGTGCTAATGTAAAATTAGTTTAGCTAAAATGCCCAAACCTCCCCCTTCCCAATGGGAGGCGGTTTTCAAGTCCTGGTGGCCTCTTCCAATGGGTCTTACCCAGGCCTGTGCCAGTGATTTTGGTGGTGCAAGTCCAAGACCCAAGGATAACACCACCACCTCAAATACTTGAAAATAAATAAAAACTATTGTTGCCATGATGTGTGCCACTTGACATTTCTGTGCTCTTTTCAAATGCAGCCCTGTGCAAATCACATTTCAGTCAGGGCTGTGGCTAAAGCATGTATGACGGATGCATAACAAATCTGCCATCTGTGGAAAAATCTCGTATGTGGAATGGCCCAGTTTTTCTTTCTCTGCTTGTGGCCCAGGTAGAACAAGGGCTCTGTCCCCTGGAATGTACTGCCCTCAGTTTGCGTGGTAAGTCATATTTGTTCCTCCTGCCCACATTTGCTTGCATTGTTTAGGTCACTCACCTTGGTTTGTGGGAAATTGTTCTTCATTTGCACCGTGAGGGTAGGTCATGAACATGAGCCCTGTTTAAACCTTGCTACTCATTTGTAACAGAACATCCAATTTCACTGCCTGTTTATCAGTCCAGAGATGTAACATAATTTTCATGCTAGCTTTTGTTCAGTTTTACCATGAAAACAAGCTTATGAAGAGCTTTGTGAAATTTCAGGTATTAGTTCCGGTAGGATGAACATTAGTTGTTCATCCTGACCAACTTTCCAGCACTGTGGTAAGGGCAATGCAGTTCTAAGGCAAGGGAACAAACATTCCCTTACCTTGAGGAGGCCTCTGTGACTGTCCCCCCACCCCAAACGGCAGAATGCAGAATATGTCCCACTGGCACGGCTATGTCACTGCTGGAAAGTTGGTTAGGATTTCGCCCTCAGTAACATTCTGGATTCATTTTCATTGTGGGGAGGGGGAGGGTCAATCCCTCCATGAGACCAACTGGAGTGGTTGCCTCAAATCGCAGATTGGTGAGGGTGCTCATCTCTGTCTGCCTATTTGCCTCCACTGCTCCTCCTCTTCCGCCTACTTCCTGGATTGGAAACGGATGGCTCAAACAGAGGGGAAAAGGAAGTATACTGTAGAGAGCAGAATGCTGTGCTAGAACATTGAAGAGTGGGAGGAGCGGAGGCCGGCACATCCATCGTTTGGCATGCTACTTCAAGTTTCAGGAGGACTTGGCCTGGCCCTTCTGTGGGACCAACATGGTTACTACCAGTGGTGTCATCCTCCCAGTACGCTGGGTGGGACATCCGGGTGATTGGCAGCCCACCCGTTGCGTACCGCAGCGTTACGCCGTTTGCGTAACGTATGCAAGCGGCATAACTGGTTACGCAAACGGCATAACGCTGCGGTACGCGACAGGCAGGCTGCCGATCACCCGGATGTCCCGCCCAGCGTACCAGTAGGATGACACCACTGGTTACTACATGTAAGGTTTGGCTAAGAGGCCCAAATCTCAGTCTGAAGAAGGTGGAACCTGAAGAAGCAGGTGTAACTGCCAGGCAAAGGCAACTGCCTGCAAAGACAGTCAAGGCAAGGACAGTCTAGGCTCCCAGCGTTTATACTAGGTTTTGTCCATATACCTACCATTCACAGCGCTCGACACTGTACACTCTTATTCCCTCCCATACCTAAAGAGGGCTCTGAGGCTTGAGCACACAAGTTAAAAAGAACACAAAGCTAGCTCCAAACTGAAGAGCTTAGCCCCAGGCACTTTGGGTAGCTCCAGGCACCTTGTTGCTCCAGACATCTTGCTACAAACTGCTCCAGATCCTGTTGGGAACCTAGGTATTTCAATGGTTTTTCATAGCCATATCCAGCAAATCTCTTCAACCAGCATGGCTTGAATTGGATATATATTGGAGCATTAAATGGATGCTTTCAAATTAAACGGAGCGTTTCCAGTTCCTGTATCAAAATCTGAAATTGCTAGCTTGCTGTTTGAGGCTGGTTGTAAGGTACTAATTCCACCCACTCATCCCCACTTTCAGGTCATGATTAACTATTTGCAGGCTATTAGGGAACTATTGGCAAACACATGCAGGTTTTAGTTACAATCATGCCTCTGTTTTACATGATGAAACACAGTGATGCACTATTATTTGATATTATAAATTCAATTATAGATCAGCCATCCTGCATTTTGCTACTGCTACGCCGATGGGACCTGGGCAGTTTAGGATTGGGCTGTCAGACTATTTTGATCCGATTCTATGAAAACACTTATGGAGATAATTTATTTACGTCCAAATTTTGCCAATTTTTTTCTGATATCTTGCCTTCAAAGTCCATGTCATTTATTTAACTGCAAGGAAATCTTTCCCATACCAGGGAAAGGGAAATGGGTGTAGGCACCCATTTTTAACAGCCTTATGGAATTAAATAATGGACTATTAATGGTGTACCTTAAGGAAAAACACAGGAAGGCTACTAAAAGAAAATTTTGTGCATCTCGTACACTGTTTGGGCTTTTAGAGGCTGTCAGTTTGGCAGAAAAAAGACATGCTTTTCTCCCACAGAAACAAAGTACAAAAACTTGGAGGACTGGAAATTGTCAAGAGAATTTTTAAAATGATGTCTTTATTCACTGAATTGCGAGACCATCTGTTGCTTTAATTTGTCTCTTTACTAATTCCTTGCAGCTTCAATTGGTACTCGCGTTAGAATAAATAGAAGGGAAGCTACATATGTTTTGCAAAATGCATTCATCCCAACTAGACTTTTGTAGATTAACTCTTGCCATTGCCCTGCTCATTTCAAGGATTCCAGATTTCATTAAATTTAATTCCATTCTCATTTTAAAGGAAACCTATTTAGGTTTGTCATTGCCCTGCTTAAGCTTTAAACATCAAACAGTTCTGCAATTCACAGCTCCAATTTTTAGTTTAAGCAGTTGCAGGTTATATGTGCATTGCCAGTACTTATTCCCACTTCGATGGCCAATTCCCTGCCACCTTTCTGATAAATATGGACACACAAGCAGGCGTGGCTTCAGATTTGGGGGGGACTCCAGGAAAGAAAAGCCATGTGCAGGAACCTGCAATGGCATAATTCCTAGGGGGGCAGAGGGCCCAACCCTATGCAGCCCAGCACTGATGATAAGCCCTTACCACTGGTGCTGGTATTGCAAAAGTGCCATAAGGCATTTCCAGCACCAGTGGTAAGAGCTTACCACTGGCACTGGGCGGGTGCCAGGCCCCAGCACTAGGAGGACTCAACATGGAGCCAGCTAGTGTCTAACCGCCTCCAGCAGTGAGCTCTTTCAGGGTGTGGGGGAGGGCGGAAATGGGGAGGGGCAGAGCAGGGGTGGGCCATGCGGCCTGGAACACGCTCTCAAGTCTGTGCGGGTGAAATAGCCGGTGCAGACTCCAGGAGGCCCATTGGCAAGCCGACACCCTTATCCGGGGGAAGGGGATGAAGTTGCCATGGCACCCGTAGGATGCAGGGTAGCCATTTTGCTACTGCTGCACCTACAGGACCCAGGATTGGGCTGTTAGTCTCCCCCATCCTGTCAGCTCAGTCTCCTTTGTACACTGTCCACTTACAGAGCCTTGCAGGTCCTGCAGTACTTACCATACCACCCCCTATAGCTAAGCCACTGCAGTCACTCATAGTCACCTATTTTACGATATGATACCTTTCTTGGCATACAGACATACAAATAATAACAGTAAGCAATAAATAACATAATAAAAATATAATAAAAAATACCTAGGCCTTGAGCCCTGACCAACATTGACCGGGGATCAGAGGGTCCAAACAGCAAAAGCCACATAATGGCAAAGGGGTCATCTTAAAATAGTGTTCACCTAACTGTGCGTGGTATCACTGAGTTCCTGGTAGTTCCCGTCAGCTAGTTAAATGGTGGTAGAGCCCTATGGCATTGAATCACTTGTTTGATAAAGGTTGCTGTTTGGCTAGTAAGCAATTCATCAATTCCACTCAGCAGGTATTGTAGGATGACCTCGACAGAGCGTCCTGGAAACTTTGAAAGAATTGGCGCTAGATAAAACAGACGAATATCATTATATAAGCTACAATACAGAAGCATATGGGATAGGCAAGCAACTGACTTGTTGTGGCATGGACAAAGTTGTGCTTCGTATGGGACTGCACTAAATCTATAGTCACCTATTACAAACTATTAAAAAAACTCTGCGTCTGTTTTCTCCATGACAATTGGACTGCTAAGGAGCTAAGAAGCTGTCCGCTCTGGGTCTGGGAATATATTGTGTTTGCTTCTGTACAGATGTGTACATTTTAATGGTGACAAGTATATAAGCCTAAATATAATGCATTCTTTTGATCAGTTGGAAAACCTTAAGGTGTCCAGTGGTCGGCAAGCCTGTTTTCTGCTCTCTACACCGTTTACTCAAGAATTATGACTTCCATAAAAGTTAAAAAAGTAGGCTGACTTTTACTAAATGTCAAGTTGCTGCAAACACCTATTAAAATGCCAGCTTTTCTTATGCAACCTGGCATCCTTGCAATAAGAAAGGTCTTTTAATTGTTAGATATATGCCATTATTAAACATGGAAATGCCCTGTAAATAAGCAGGAGACGGTAGTCAATAAGCCAGAAGACTGCTAGGCAGACGAACCTGGCAGGATATAAACAAAGTCAAGGTGGAAGTGACATAGGACGGTCAGGATTTCAATTTGAATGGCCCAACGCAGCCCCAAGGATTATTTATAGCTCAGCCATGGAAAGATGGGAGAGGCAGAGGCAGATCTAAGGGAGGGCAAAGCTCTAAGTCTTGCTGGTGAAATAGCCGGTGCAATAACCCTTACCTTGCTGGTGAAATAACCCTTACCTTGCAGTGGAAATCACTCCTCTCCTGCACCGTTTTAGCCAATCCTCACAGGGAAAAGCAACATCTTGGCGTTGCTTACTGGCTACAGCAGCAAGGGAGAGGAGGGATTTACATGACAGGGTAAGGCTTCTTGCAACACTTAGAGCTTTGCCCTCCCTGTAGATCCGCCTCTGGGGAGAGAAAGAGACCATTTGGGGTATATGAAAACAAGGGAGAGAAATGCCTCAAGGGATCCTTTCCTGGGATGAAAGAGGCTGAGAAGCCCAGCCCAGCCCTAAGAGCAGCCACAGAGGTAGTTTAACGAATCTGAGTAGAGGATCTCTCTCCTTGAAGGTACACCACTCTGGTGGGGCCCAGTTAAAAGGCTCAGGATTAAACTGACAATGGCCGGCAGAGACTGCTGATACCAGATGACTCCTTTTGTTCTTCCTGTGGATGTCAGGAAGGGGAATTACATCAAAGCCCACCTAGAGGCTCTAAGACAGGAGGACAACTACTAAGGTAGCATTCCAGATATAGTGCATAACTATCTAGCTTATTTTAGGGATTCAACAGTCAAAATGATGAATAGCTATCAAATGTATTAGCCAGTGTGAGCCAATACCCTTCTTTCAAAATTCACCTAAAGGTCAATCCTAACTAGGGATAGACAGTGCCTTCTGACATAGTTCTGCTGTTTAAATGGCCATATGGTGGTGTGCTCAGAGCTCCATCAGCAGCCAGCCAGAGCTCCATCAGCAGCAGCAAACAGAGACGGCTACCTCCAGCCACAAAGGTAAGCCAGCAGTGGGTGGGTGGAACAGGAGAGGGAGGGGGAGGAAAAGGGGAATGTAAGAACATAAGAAGAGCCCTGATGGATCAGACCAAAAGCCCATCCAGTCCAGCTTCCTGTATCTCATAGCGACCCACCAGGTGCCCCAGGGAGCGCACGAGACAACACGATGCTTGCATCCTGTTCCCACTCCCTTGCACCTGGCACTCTGAAGTAGCCTACTACTAATGAAAGGAGGTTGCACTTTGAAAGAATCGGCGCTAGATAAAACAGACGAATATCATTATATAAGCTACAATACAGAAGCATATGGGATAGGCACTCGACTGACTTGTTGTGGCATGGACACTGTTGTGCTTCATACGGGACTGCACTAAATTGTGGCCTATAACCCACAATGGACTTTTCCTCCAGAAATCCGTCCAATCCCCTTTTAAAGGCAGCTAGGCCAGATGCCATCACCACCTCCTGTAGCAAAGAGTTCCACAGATTAATTACCTGCTGGGTAAAAAAGTATTTCCTTTTATCTGTTTTAAGTCTCCCAACACTCAGGTTTTGGCGGATGTCCCCTGGTTCTGGTGTTGTGAGAGAGGGAAAAGAACATCCCTCTATCGACTCTATCCCTTCCATGCATAATTTTGCATGTCTCAATCATGTCCCCCCTCAGGCACCTTTTTTCTAGACTGAAGAGCCCCAAATGCTGCAGTCTTTCTTCATAAGGGAGGAGCCCCAGCCCCGTAAACATTTTTGTCGCTCTCTTCTGCACCTTTTCCAGCTCCACTATGTCCTTTTTGAGATGCGGTGACCAGAACTATACACAATATTCCAGATGTGGCCTTACCATCAATTTGTACAATGTCATAATAATGTTGGCCATTTTATTCTCAACCCCTTTTTTAATTACCCCAAGCATGGAATTGGTCTTCTTCACTGCCGCCGCACACTGGGTCAACACCTTCATCGAGTTGTCCACCAGCACCCCAAAATCTCTCTCCTGAGCTGTCACAGACAGCTCAGAACCCTTAGCCTATGGGTGAAGTTTTGATTTTTTGACCCAGTGTGCATCACTTTACATTTGACTACATTGAAACGCATCTGCCATTTTGCTGCCCATTCCCCCAACTTGGAGAGATCCTTCTGGAGCTCTTCACAATCCCTTCTGGTTCTCACCACCCAGAAACGTTTTGTGTCATCTGCAAACTTGGCTACCTCGCTGCTTATCCCTGCCTCCAGGTCATTTATGAACAAGTTGAAAAACACCAGCCCCAAGACAGATCCCTGGGGCACTCCGCTTTTCACCTCTCTCCATTGTGAAAATTTCCCATTGACCCCCACTCTCTGTTTCCTGGCCCTCAATCAATTCTGAATCCATAAGAGGGCCTGCCCTCTTATTCCCTGACTGTGAAGTTTCTTCAGCAGCCTTTGGTGGCGGACCGTGTCAAATGCCTTCTGAAAATCCAGATATATGATATCTACCAGTTCTCCCACATCCATGTGCCTGTTGACCTTTTCAAAGAATTCCAAATGTTTGTGAGGCAAGACGTACCCTCACAGAAGCCATGCTGACTTTCCTTCAGCTATACTTGTTCCTCTACGTGTTTTAGGATTTTATCTTTGATGAGGCTTTCCACCATCTCAGCCAGAACAGACGTTAGGCTGACCGGACTGTAGTTTCCAGGGTCCCCCCTCCTCCCTTTTTTAAAGATTGGCGTGACATTGGCTATTCTCCAATCCTCTGGCACTGTGGCTGTTTGAAGGGACAAGTTGCATACTCTAGTTAAGAGGTCAGCAACTTCGTTCTTTAGTTCCTTAATAACTCTTGGGTGTATACCATCTGTATACCAGCGGTATCTGCCCAAGGTCTTCTGCCGTGAAGATGGACACAAAGAATTCATTTAATTTCTCTGCAATTTCCAAGTCCCCTTTTATCTATTCTGAATGGAGAATTTCTGAATGCGGGGGAAGTAGCCTGGAGGTGGAATGGGGGTGGTGGATCCTAGCAGCACCAGTGTGCTGCAGGATCCTAACCCTGTTCAGTGTGCTGCAGGATCCTAACCCTGTTGTTTCAACATCTTGTTGTTTTCTCTTCCTACTCGTATTTATAATTATTTTCATTCATTGATGATTATTTCTTTTTTCTTCTAAATTTTATTTATTTGACTAGAAGGAAAATACATAAAAAAGTCTAAACCATACAGCACATAAACACTTCATAAGACACAGCAAGAGCGAAGTGGTATATCCTACTTAAATATAGCTCTATTACTACCAAGGCAAAATACCAAAATTGACAAAATATATCCCCGACAGCCCTTCTTATACTATTCAATTCATTCCCCCTCCACTGATGATTCATTTCCTTCACTGATATGATGCTAATATTCAATTCTGGCAAGAATTCATCAAGATACTATATTATTTCAACAGCATCTGCTTTTCAAATTTAATCAATCAATAAATTGTGCTTACACACTAATCATTTTAATTGCAGATACCACGTAGTTTACTAAATATATCCCCATTAGCAAACATTAACGAGGTCATTAACGTTAGTACTAAGTTATTCATCCATGTTCACAATAACCAAAGCTCTTCATTTGCAATAAGCTTGTGTAATTTCTGCAGCTTATACAGAAATATTGAAATGGATTCATCACTAGTTTCATAACAATGAGAAATCAATTTTTACTTTGTCATACTACTGTTGAACATCATATTGTCAGAGCTGCTGCATGCTTTAATTAGTATCAATTAATTGAGGACATTTTTGGAACACTTCACACATTGGTTATCTTTAGAAGGCAACACTTTGAATTGAGAGAAGGCTCACCAAACAATAAACAGTGCAAGCAGAGAGGCCTGCACCACTCTGTCCGTGCTGCAAATCAAACCCTGGCCACTGGTGGAGCGAAGGTAAGCCCTGAGCAACATGGGAGCATGGGGAGGGTGGGGAAGGCACTTCTGTGTGGGGAGAGGGTGGAACAGGTGGAGGAATAGACCTGGGAGGGGTGGAACAGGCAGAGGCCTCCTCCATTGAATTCTATCCCTTTTCCAGACTTGGAAACCTGACATGGGTCTTTCCAACATAGGACTCAGCCCATTAAGCAGGCTGGGCCATTACTTGGGATAAGAGGACAAATGTCCCCTTACCCAGAGGAGACCTCCAGACTGCTTGTATCCAGCACAGGAATACAGCTATGGCCATTTGGAGCTGCCTTCTGTGATGGCTAGATTTTGGCCCTCATTCAGAACACAATCCTAACCTGGAGTTAGGCTAGCATAGTTAGGCCAGCAAGGTTTGGCCACCACAAGGGACACCATGAAGTATGCTTGGACCACTCTCAGAGGCAGAGAGGCTAGCCCACAGATGTGCGCCATATTCCTTGATTCTGAGAGTCGTCCAAACATGCTTTACGGTGCCCCTTGTGCCAACCAAACTTTGCTGGCCTAACTGTTCCGGCCTAACTCTAGGTTAGGGTTGCACTCTCAGCTTTGAAGCTGCTTCAGAAAGCCCTACATGAAGCAATTGGAACCAAAGCAGAGCCTGCCTTGCTGAATAGTTAGATGATACAGGGATAGATGATACAGGAATTCTGGACACCAGTATTGATCCCCTCAGACCAAGTTCCTGCTGCGTTGATTACTATCTGCCTGTGTCTCCTGGCTTAGTCAACATCACATGTCTTTCCTTCCATCTTTTTTTTTTAGAGTTCCACTTGCACCCTCACTCCTATATTCCAATGGGAGCAATAGGATTCTGTCACTGTCTCTTTTTGGTGATGCAAATACCAGCACTGACAGAGACAGAGAGGATGAAGTAGCAAAGAGAGAAAAAACAGATATTCAAGTAAGACAATGCTGTGCCATATTTTATTAGTTTCACCGAACCTTTGAAGATAGTCTAACATTCCACAGCAGGCTGCTCTGCCAATTATGAAACAAACAGTTCTAACAGTTTACTACAGAGTATTTTCATACAATTTGTAGGGCAAACAAAAATTATTTGCATAATACGTTTTTTGGGGGGAAGCATGCTGGATAGAAATATTCTGTGTTGCTTTTGTGAATAGAGAACCCTACTGCCAAGAACGTTACTGTGTGTATATATAGAAATGTTCTTTGCCTGGTTGTATATACAGTAAGTACTACAATAACAGTAAAAAGAAATTTGGGAAATACAAATAGCAATTTTAGTTAAGCACTTGGAATATTTTAAAGTGCTTTAATGCCAGAAAGGGGAAAGGTTTCAAAAAGTGTACGTGTTTACTGGGTGTTCTACACTGAGTGAATGAGGTACAGTCTGAATTTAGTTTATGTAAAATGTCTCCTGATGTGCTTTGGGGATAGAGAAGATAAACTGAAATATGCTGAAGTACTTTTCGACTGGAAGATTAAAGCACTTCTTACCAACCTATTAGATCAAGTTCTGAACCAACAGTCTTCCACCAGAAAGCTGAAGCTGGATTCACGTCTTCCAGAGACCTGGTTTACACATGCCTGTGCCTCACTTTTGAGGGCTATGTGCAGCGATGGGATCTACAAACGACTTGGGGGAACGGAGGGCGGGACTTAGACAGGACTACTGTTTGATTGGCAGCCCGTCCGTGCACTTCCACCCCCACCCTTCCCCCCCAGGTGAGCAGGTGCCCCCTCCGAGCCAGGGATGGCCGCGGGGTGAGCAGAACGAAAGCGGAAGTGCACGGACGGGCTGCCAATCAAACGGTAGTCCGTCTAAGTCCCACCCTCCGTTCCCCCAAGTCGTTTGTAGATCCCATTGTTGGCTATGTGCATGTTGACCAAGCCTCAAGGGGTGTGTCAGATAAGGAAAAGGGAGATATGATCTTGGCATGTCCTGCTGCTACCATGACCCTCCCTCACCCACCCCCGAACCAACCTCAGTTCAGCCCACTCCCACTCTGATCCTCCCCCAAACCACCCCCGTCCCCACCTTCAGTGCCAGCAATGCAGCATTTACAGTTCAAGCCTGGGACGTACAGCAGCAGACCATGGCACCTGCTGCCATAGGCCCTGTCTAGGATTAGGCCACAAGTAGCTTAGACTACTTCTCAATGGAATAAGAATAAGTAGATAAAGGCTGCTGAACGTTTTCTTGTAGTTTTCCAGCTCGAAACAGCCCTTCCCATTTTCATCTGCAGGGGAAAAAAGTAGCAGGGGAGGGAGATACACTAGGACAGTGATGGCGAGCCCTTGACATGCATGTCAGAGGTGGCACGCAGAGGCATTTTGACTGGCACGCCAAGCTGAGGAAGCGGAGGGGTGTGCGTGCAGGCTAGCAATCAGCCGCGGCCCCGCTGGAGCTGCCGGCGCTTAAGACTTGCCTCCCTGAGCCGCTGCTGGTGGAGAGCAGAAGGCTGCAAGCCACCAGCACCCCTCTCCCAGACAACCTCGGGCTGCTCTCAGTCTGGGGTGAAAATGTGTGTGGGGAGGGGAGCGCGTAGGCTCGCCAGCACGTAGCTTTCTTTTCAGAGGGGGGAAAAGGCACGGAAGAGGGAGCCGGAGGGGAGCTTTTCTGCAGGAGTAGAGGAGCAAAGGACGGAGCAGTTGTCCACAGAGGCAGGTGTGGGGGAGGCTCTGGTGAGTGGCTATGGGGTGTGTGTGCATGCGCCCGCAGGCGCGCTTGTATGTGTGTGTTGAGAGGACTTCTGTGGACATGCCTGTGCAGCTCTCTGCTTGTGAGCAGCTAGGGCTCTCCCTGGGTTTGCCTTGTCTTGCTGTCCCCAGGAATGGGGCGGGTGGGCGAGCAAGCGGGGGGAAGGCTGGGGTGCCTGCGCCTGTGCAGGGAGTCAGGGACACAAAGAGAGGCGGGAGGCAACGAGGCAAGGCAAACAGCAGAGAACAAAAACAAAATCAGAACTGCTGTTGCTGCCCTGTGTGTGTGTGTGTGTGTGTGTGTGTGTGTGTGCATGAGAGAGAGAGAGAGAGCTAGCCAGCCAGACAGCCCCAATCTGAATTCATTATAGAGAGAAATATTAAATCCAAGCACCTAAACCTGCTGTCAAAAAGGTAAGCTAATTGTAACCCAGAAGGGTTGAATTCTATTCTCTCCAGGTCTGCAGGTGTACCCAAACTCTTTACAACTTCATATTTACATATAATAGCATTAATTAAGCTCATTAATTAATCAAATAAAAAGCAATGGGTTCCAATATGTATTTTTTTTTCTTTTGTTCTGGTGGTGGTGGTGGGGTGACACACCAGCAGAGCTGAGTTACGAATTTTCCAAATTTCTGACACACCAAGCCCAAAAGGTTCACCATCACTGCACTAGGATCTCATATATAGTAGGACGTCATATCCAGTGATGTCATGCAGGGGGTACGCGGGGGTACGCGAGTACCGGTTTCTAGGATTACAGCTGGCCCCGCCCATTCGCCTGCCCACTCGTCAACTCCGCCCTCTGCAACGTTTGAATTTCCTGCATGTTTGAGTTGCCTGCATGTTCTCAGCGCCAGGCAGGCAGGCAGGCAGTGAGCAGAGCCTTTCCTTTCCTTGCCACTGAAAAATGAGTTGTTCTGGGGTTTTAACATGATGCCAGGCCTCCTTAACATGTTCTGGGGGTGCTGTGGAATACTGTTGCAACTGTTGGGTCAGTTTAAAATCATCTGAGGCCTCAAAAAGGGCTTTTTTCATGTCACTTCCTGCCACGACATCACTTCTGGCTTATGACGTCACTTCCGGTGGGCGGGTCCTGACATGTGCCAATCAAAAGTGAGTACCTGTTCTTAAATCATTTAGATGACACCACTGGTCATATTTTTTCCCACCTCTTGTGGTAGAAAAAGTAAGAGGATAATCTTGAACTAAAAAAATTAGCAGATGAGGAAGAATGCTTTGGGTTAAAAAGTAAAAAACACAAAGAGCAGAACGAATCACAAAACTCCATGTTGCATATAGTTTGAGCCTGATGTCGGCCCAGTTCTCACAAAAAGAAGGGGCTGTGCAGCTCTCTGATCCTTCAAGAGAGATAAGGTTTGGGGAAGCACAAAGCCTCAGCTGTGGGGCAAGTCTGTCACTGCTAACGCGCTGCTGACGGTGGTAATTGTCACAAATAAGCTACCTGTGAAAGGTAGTGCAGAGTGAGTATCCCTTAGTGGGGCTGCTTGTGACGGGAAGATGTCTGGATTTCAGATTTGTCTGGATTTTGGAATAAGTGAACAGATATAATGAGAAATGCTGCTTCTTGCTTTTATCACTATTACCCATATGGGTGTCTGCTGGCCCCTTTGACATTTTTCAACAATGTCTGTACAGGTACACCCCACAAAGCAGAGAATAGAACATATTACGTGTACCTGCACTGTATAGGGGAATGAGCTCAAAACCTTCTTGTGCTCATACTACAGAAAGTTTAAAAAAATCTTGGACAAAGAACGTTTGGATTTTGGAATAGTCTAGATTTTGGATGTCCGGATAAAGCAGGGGTCAGGGAACTTTTTTACCTTTTACCCCAAAATATATTTAGA
>JAJKFI010000125.1:803853-819508 GCA_029204185.1 Lerista edwardsae | reverse complement strand
TCTAAATATATTTTGGGGTAAAAGGTAAAAAAGTTCCCTGACCCCTGGATTAGGCCATCTATCTTCCAGCAGGTATGAAGTAGCTAACCCTCTACCAAACAGCAGGTAAAACAGGTAGGTCTTAGCTGCCTTACTGAGTAAGAGAATGGGACAAGTGGGTTTCTTTTGGCAGGAAATGAGGCTATCGTATAGAAAAAATTCTACACCGTGAGCCTAACAAGTATATTGTTTGGAGGTCAATCAGCTAGGCATTCATCTCCAGATTACCAATTTTTTTTACATGAACAAATAGGATAATTTAGAGCACAATCCTAACCTGGAGTTAGGCCAGCACAGTTAGGCCAGTAAAGTTTGGCCTGCACAACGGACACCATAATGTGTGTTTGGACCACTCTCAGTCAGAGAAGCCAGCACACAGATGTGCAGCATCCACCCTGACTCCGAGAGTGGTCCAAACGTGCTTTACGGTGGGCCTTGTACCAGCCAAACTTTGCTGGCCTAACTGTGCTGGCCTAACTCCATGTTAGGATTGGGCCCTTACAGTCTTTGTCTGGGACTGTTTGACTACACAGTCTTTTTTCCAAATGCCATACTGATTATTGGCCCAGCCCTTTCACAGATGGGACAGAATTTTAGGAGAATATGACAACCTTTCTTCACCTCCAATGTCCTTCATTTAGTCTTTTTGTTGAAGAACCTTTGAAACCAGTGTAATTACTGCTAGGTGAAAGAAAACAAAGCAAAGGCTCTCAAAGATGACTGTATGACAAAGACAATAAATTATGTTTTTTGACAGGAATTCATTTTGGCTGGAACAGTCTGGAGCCGCTATTCTGTTCGCTACATGTATTGTAGCTAAAGAAGATCATTTGACCTTTACATTTTCCTTTTAAAATTTAACCTCCCGGGAGGGAGGATTTACAGTAACATTTGGGATTAATTTTACACATAATTTACTTTATAAGGACTGGCCATTTGCTTTTAAATGGCTTCTTTTGTCATTTGCCAGCAGGTAGGATAGTTTATCAGAAGCCCCTTTCTCATCCCAAATTACCTTCAGTTCTGAAGAAAACATGAGCTTGAGCTTTGCTTTGTCTGGGGGGCAGTTTCAACTGATAAAAATGCTTCACTAACAGTGAAATCTTAACCTGGAGTTAGGCCAGCAAAGTTTGGCCAGCACTAGGGACACTGTAAACTCTGTTTGGACCATTCTCGAAGTCAGAGAGGCCAGCACACAAACGTGTGCCATCCTCCCTGAGTCCGAGAGTGGTCCAAACGCACTTTAGGTGGTCTACCTTGCTGGCCTAACTTTGCTGGCCTAACTCCAGGTTAGGATTGCATTCCAAGTGTGGGGGTAGGGACACAAAACACTCTCACATCACCACGTAATGTTTGGGAAATAAGCCTACATCATTCAGGAGTATGATGACCTCTGTCTCCCTTCTTTGCTTTATTAGGGTAGTTAGCTTGAACTGGAGCTTCCTGCAGTTAGGTTCTGGCACCTAATCAGTACTGTGTTCTGACTGCAAGCCTGGTAGACTGATCTCTGGAACAGAATCCGAGTCAAACTACATGTTTAAAAATATGATTTGATGTACCCTTTTTGGGACCATAACTCTTCTATTCAGACCAATTTTATGATGAACTGTTAAAAATCTGCACAGAGAAAACAAGCATGTCAAAAAGTAGGCTAGAATCTTTTTCTTGCCATGCTAAATTTCTAAGTGCATGTCTTCTACACAGAGGAATAGTCTAATACGATTGTCCATCGGAAATCTGTGGCACAGCATCAAAGAACAACTAAATTTCACGTGGAGGCCTCATTGCCAACATTCTATGGGATTATTTGGGGGTATGCCCTGATTCTTTGGCTATTCTTCTAACACTGCCATTCTGTTCTTGGACCCCAAAGAGGTACAGAAAGTGCTTCTGTCCTTTCCCTCACCCTTGTAGCCATTCCTGGCAGTGAAAGCAATGCCTCCGTGTTGCTTTCACTTCTATTCCAGGACTGGCTATGACAGAGAAGAGCGGTTTCCACAACGAGTTAAGGTGCCTTGCAAAATTCAGTGCCTCTAGGGCTGCTACTATGTAGGAGCAATCAATCAATCAATCACTAGTATTTATATACCGCTTTTCAACACAAAGTTCACAAAGCGGTTTACAGGCAAATAATAACATTAAAGTTAAATGGCTCCCTGTCCCTAGAGGGCTCATAATCTAAAAGAATGGAGAACACCACCAGCAACAGCCATGAGAAAGACACTGTGCTGGGGTGAAGAGGGACAATTGCTCTCCCCCTGCTAAATATAAGAGGACACCACTTGAAAAGGTGCCTCTTGCCCAGTTGGCAGGGGTTAGCAGTGGTAGCAAATTGGATAATGCTGCCTCCTGTGGGAGTCGTGGCAATTGCAGGTGTCTCCTTGGCCTTGTCTCATTTCCCCAGGGAAAGCCCTGGCCCCCACAATGGGGCTACTTCAGTCTCTGCTGGCTATTTTGCTGGCTGAGACTGCAGCAGCCCTGTATCGGGCTTGGACACCTGCCACGGGGGTTCAGGATACAGCAGTGGGTGCTGCTGCAGTCCCACCCCCTCCCAGGACCACTCCTCTCTCAACTTTCCCTCTTTTCCCATGCCTTCTCTCCGCCCCCCCCAAAGCCTTTCCGCAGGCCCGCGTAGCATGTCAGTTAAGTCGGTGGAGACACAGCCTGTGGAGGCTCCTGGGCACTGAGGTTCTGCGCCATGGGCACAGGCCCAGCACCAGTAATAGGGCCCTTGGTGGTGTTGCAAACATGCATTACAGTGCATTTTTGACACTGGAGCCAGAGGTAACATCATACTGCCGGCTTCAGGATTGGACTCAAATTCACTCTTTAAATATCTGGGGTGGGGTGTGCTACTGTTTCACTATGGGCACAATCCTAACCAACTTTCCAGCACCAGGGAAAAGGCAACAGTACTCTGAGGGAAGGGAACAAACATTCCCTTACCTTGAGGAGGCCTCCATGTCTGACCCCCCCCCCACTTCAGGATGCAGCAGATGCCCCATTGGCACAGCTATGCCAGTACTGGAAAGTTGGTTAGGACTGCACCCTATTTCTTTTAACTGAAAGAAAATCTTTTCTCCTTTCTTTAAGTCTTTGCTACCTGTACTACGAACAACAATTTTGAATTTAGCATTTCTCTTCACATCTACTGTATAAAAAAGGGATGGCTGGGAATATAGACTATTTCAGCTTTTTAAAAGTTGCAGAACTATTACAAGTCTGTTAGGGGACTGGGTGTTTCGTGCCCCAGCAGTTAATGCTACAGTCACTGCTATACTGTAATTAATAAATTACGTAATTGAATGCCTGTATTGCTATTTGAAATGGGATCTGGGAGCGGGGAATGAGAGAGAACCAAATCTATTCGCTGTTGGCAATAGCAAAGTTGGATGTGCAATGTCAATGAACAGTGACTTACAAGCATTCCTGTACCTTGAGAAGGTCTCTGTGATTGCCCCCCCCCAACTGCAGGGTTCAGCACAGGCCCCGTTGGCACAGCTATGTCAGTGCTGGAAAGTTGGTTAGGATTGTACCCTTAACTAAACAATCACAAAAGCAGAATTTTAAAGAAACAATAGCAGCATTAAAACGAAAACAGTAAAATGAAATAGTATTAATGACCGAATCAAAATTAAACCGTTCAGAGCCAGTTTCAGAACTGGGGTGGACCTTTTGAAAAATATGGGTCTTGCTATGCTTGTTAGTATACTAACTAGGCACCTGCTTTACGGCACATGGAGAGGATTTACTAAGAATCCCTTCCATCCATTTGTGGGATAATGCAAACTTAGAAAAGCAGAGAATTGGATTTAAAAATACCTTGGTTTTTCAATTATCATCTGACTTCAATTGGTATCTATTCAGAAAATGGTTCAGTCTTAATTCTAATGCTTTTGCTGATTCCACGCTTGAAATTCCTGTTTGAAATATTTTTTGTTAACATCATTCTAACGGGAAGCTTCGATGATGTCGTTTCCAACCCATTGCATACCAGTGCTTCCTGAGTTACAGCCCAGTCCTATGCTGGCTGTCCGCCTGTCCTGTGGAATAGCAGTGTGGAAACGGCCGTCACTGGGGCCAATGAGCCAGCCGGAGGTTTCACTGGGGTAAGTGTTCCACAGTAGCGAAGGAGTCTGTGTGAAGGCCCATTCCTCAATACGATTGAGCTGTTCATCTTTTTGATTTCAGGAGAGAGTTGGGGCACAATCCAGAATGCCACTTATGCCAGCTCATGTCAGTTGCACCAGCCTCAGAGTGTGGCAAATGTGTCGTAAGGCACATCTGCAATACCTGACTGCAGGCTAGGCCAGCGCAAGAACGGGCACCAGCCTGCCTGCCCTGGAGCAGCCCGCATGTAAGGCTGGCCGAAGTCGGCTGCTGCCAGGCCCTGGGGAGGGCGGGGGGAGGCGGACCAGGGCAGGGGGAAAGTGGAGAAAGGGCATGCGCCAGGGCCCAGGGAGGGGTGTGTGAATTGTGTATCTGGCACTTATGGCAGATTCTAACCCCCATTCCCGGCCTGGTTGACCCTACATGGACCTCTTGGATTTGTGCCAATGATTTTGCTAGAGCAAATCTGAGAAGCCCTATTGGAGCTGCTGCGGCTTATGCTGAGGCGGCCTCCAGCTGCCCATACAGTGAGCTACATATAGCTCAAATCTACTTCTTCCAGCTAAGTATTCTTCCAGCAAGATGTTGGGCTGCTTCTTCCAGCAAAGTATAGGGTTGGGCTGCCCATTTTGTTGCTCCTATTGAAATCAAGGAACCCTAGGGCCCAAATCCCATCCAACTTTCCAGGGCCAATGCAGCCACAGTACAGCCCTGAGGTAAGAGAATGAACATTCCCTTACTATACCTTGAGGAGGCCTCTGTGGCTGAACCCCCACTACAGGATGCAGCACATGCCACATTGGCATGGCTTTGTCAATGCTGGAAAGTTGGATAGGGTTAGGCCCTGAAAGTTTGTGTTCAGTTTTGCTAGTGTGCACTTGCTTATGTTCAATTATGTTTATGAGGTTATACCATAACAAGTGAAAATCATACAAGTTCTAAAGCATCTGTACAATGTACTGAATTTGGGGGGGGGAAATGCTGCATCTTAATCCAATTAATCTTGATAATTTGGGTTAGAGCTTTTGTGCACAGCCTGAATGCCACCTGAAGGTGACAATTTAGCAGATAATAAATTTCCTTCCAGCTGTTTTTCTGCCCCATTTTGTATGTGGGCCATTAGCAATATGGAAATTGCAAAAGAGATAGAGAAAGATGTTTTCAAATATGATCACATGTTGCAATTCTCAGAACAAGAACAACAAAACCCTGATGTCAGGAATTCACATTGCAATAGCACGGAACGATAATTGGGTACTGGGAAGAAACACACCAAAGACTTTTGGTACTTTGGTACTACCAAACTACCTTGGTAGTTGCTGCTCAGACCATCCATCACTTTTTGACCCTTATATGCCAGTTCACACATGCAAACTGGACACAATGCTGTCACAGACACCAATATGTTTTCTCCATATGTACCCACATATAGAAAAGACCATGTGGAATAAAACAGCAGGTTTGTTTAAAGTAGCCATATTCTAGATTCATGTTGCAATGGTAACTATTATGGAGTTTTATTTGTGATTTCTCAAAAAGAGGTTTTACTGGTGCAGGGGCTAATAATGCACCGAGGCCAGAGATTTGCTACCCTTTTTTTGAAATAAAAAAAGACATGATCCACTGTTCCCTTTTCTCACAAGTGATGTTATATACGAAGGAATCAGTGTAGGTCTCCATGCAGCTCTCTCCCCTCCCTACCATGTATGCTACAGTGCACCAGTCATACTTCCAACAGGAGGCCAATGCACATTCCCTGCTTAAGCATATTGTAACCTGTGTTTGGGAAATACCACCCAAACAGGGAGGTGATGGGGGCCGGGGATGGGCAGTTGGGGGCTGTGAAGGGGGCGGGTTCAGAACCCTCTTCCCAGGCCCAATCCAACTTCATGGATCCATACAAGTGATATCGCTGGTACAGGTTGACCCATGACACTGGAGGTCAACAACTGTTCCCTTTCCCCTGAGGAGGCCTTCTGAGGCCAAAACTCCCCCAAAGGATTCAGCAGGCACCACAAAAGGAGTTAAGCAGGATTGGGTTGCTCATATGCTTATTAGGAGCTGTGGGCAATTTGAATATCTGATTATGGGCCCAATCCTATGGGCCTTAACACTGGCAGTAAGTGTTTACTGCTCGCCCCAAGTGTTGCAAATGTACTGTAAAGCATGTTCACTGCGCCCAGAGTAAGGCACCAATGGTGAGGCCCACACTGCTCCACACTGCTGGGAAGAGTTCCCAGCCCCCCGGCGGCGAGCAGGTAAGTGCCAGCGTGCCCTGGCCTGGGAAGAGGGCGGAAGGAAGGCATTTCCAGGCAGGAGAAGTATGGAACTAGAGAAAGGTCCAGCCTGGGAGGAGGATTGGCCCAGCAGACGCTTTTGCCAGATCCTATGCCCCACGTCAAGCTGAAAAGCAAAATAGCTGGTGCAGGCTTGCGGAACCCCATTGCGGGAGATGAGGATATACTCATTTAAGGGAATGAATGTTCCCCTGAGGAGACCTGCCCCAGCCCCATAGGATACAGTGGTGGCCATTTTGGTGCTTCTTCTCTTCTGGGCACCGGAACAGACACCGGTTGTAAGTATTCAAAAATGTTGTGTTTTAAGTGCAAATTAATTTTGGCTTTCCTCATAATCAGGAGGCTCTTTCATGCATTTCATCTTCATCACCCTTTATGTAGTGCTTTATAGCAGTTCAAATGCTTCACAAACAGCTTTGTGTTTGTGATCTTCCTTGTCTTTAGAACATTGCAGGGTAAGTCACTCTCCCTGAGAGACAGAGGCTGAGCTCAGGTATAACACAAAACCACCATAGTTTATTCTATGTTTATAGAATAGTTTATTCTATGGTTTATTCAATGGTTTATTCTAACCATAGCTATGTATCCACACCATGGTTTGAGGTTCCAGATGTACAACAGGCAACCCATGATTTTATTTAGTTATTAATTAAATAAATAAATAAATAAATAAATAAATTTATATCCCGCCTTTCTGCCCCATGGGCACTCAAGGCGGCTTACCTCATTAAAATACAATAAAATCACAATAAGACAATTAAAAACGATATTAAAATAGAATTTAAAAACAAGCCCTGTGGATCCTAAAAATATACAAAGAGAGTATAGAAATTTTTTTAGAGGGGCTTGTCTTCATCCACTTCCAATCTGGCAAGAACTTATGAGGGCAGCATGATGGCAGCTATGTTGCTGTGCTGTGCTGAGACTGGCGCATGAAAATTGATTTTGCTCCCTCACCATCATCATGTTGCATGCCTGGAAAGCAATTGATGCTTTTCCTCAAGAGGTTTCCTGATTATAGCCTCTGTCCTTTGGTCCATACAAGTAAATAGAGACTCTTGTTCCCTGGACTTGAATACGGAAATCTGATTAAATCTGCAAATTTGGGCCTCCAAACCCTGCATCACATCTGGAGGGTGTTCTTATGGGCAGGGAGGCATTGCTCAACCACCCTGACTTTTGGAATGCCTGTTTTTGCTTCCCCCCCCCAAAAAAAAACCCCACTACTGGTTCCTCAGAGGAAACCGGAAGTAATTTTTTTATGCCCATATAAGGCATTTTGAGGCCCTAAGGAAGTCCTTCCTGGGCCTCAAATGTCTTACAAAGGCATAAAAATGTCACAATTTCCTCTGAGAAACTGGAAGGAGTGTCATGGAGGCACATCTTCCAGACACAACCCTCCAGACATGCAGGTACTAAATCCTTGGATAATGAGGACACTCTTTATAGTGTTTTCTAAAGCAACTGCTCTGATGGGAATCATTCAGTTCCAATTTTATCTGAGGCATATAATTCATTCATATAATTAAAGTCCTATTACCTGATTCCATTTTCTTCTGAGGTAATAAGATACCTATAGGGTGCAAAAGGGTTTGGTCTCAAGCAGTATTCCCAGTAAGGGGTCACCACTGCTGTGCAGACCCCTTTTGTCATTGTGTGGCATTTTGACAGCATCTCTGGATCATTCAGTAATGATGTAACACAGTGGTTCCCAATCCTTAGAGGCTGCTGCCTGATTTATAAATGCCAAGGGGTGTGACTGTAATGATGATTGAGCAGCCATGCCCCCCTCCAAGTAGCAGCTTGTTTAACCCTTGATGCACACAGCCTAATTTGCCCTGTTAGTTATGCAACCCAACACAAATTGGGTAATAACCCACTGGTGGGTTCCAGAAGGGTCCATGAGAGGAGGGTGCAGGAGGTAATTTGTATCTGGGCCCAGGGTCAAAAAGGGGGCCCAGGAGCCAAAGGAGAGGGCCCAAAAATGTCTTAGGATCCTACATTTTCCTATCTCACCTGGATTCACTGCCTGCATCAGATACTGGAGATGCTTCTGCAGTGTGAAGGAATTTACTAACTTGTAAGCCCCTGCTAACTGGGCAAGAGGCTGGGCAAGAGGCACTTCAAGTGGTGTTCCTCTTATATTTAGCAGGGGAGAGTAACTATCCCTATTCACCCCTGCCCAGTGTCTTTTCTAGTGGCTGTTGGTGATCTGTATTATCTCTGGTTGTAAGCCCTTTTGGGACAGGAGCCATTTAACTTTATTATTATTATTTGTCTGTAAACCGCTATCTGAACTTCGTGTTGGAAAGCGGTGTATAAATACTGTTGATTGGATGATTGATTATAGCCTTTCTAGCTTTACAGGGCCAACCTTAGGACAATTTGACCAATTTGGCTAAATCGGGCTCTGCGCTTGGAGAACCCTGCACTGGAGTGATGAGAGGAGCACCAGCCGCCACCCGTAGACAGTCAGTATCTAGTTCCATAGCTGAGTTCCATGCCAAGGTGTCATGAGAGGAGCACAGCAAGTGGGGCACTGCTGCTGGATGGCACTCTTGTCTGCCCTGGGGGAGACTGGCTTTTAATCAGCTCCCCCCCCCAGCACTTGGTGGTGATGCTGCTGCTGGGTACTACGCCACTGCTGCTCATCCTGGTGAGTAGGGGCCCACTGCAGGGAGGGGTCCCTGCAAAACAGCTTTGCATTGGACCCTGCAGCTTCAAAGAGCAGCCCTGTGGCTATACCACACACAAAACGATACATTATGAAGATAGTTAGATGGGCTCTCTCAAAGTCATCAGCACAATCTTGGTGAAGCAGACAGTTCTTAAAAGCTAGGGAGTACTTATTCAGGAAAACTTGTAATAACTAGAGGGACAGTCAAACTGAAATCAGAACGAGCCTTTCTCGAATGTCAGGCAGTTTCTAGACTTTTGTTCATACATCAGGTCATCCAAGGTATGATCTGCCAGTCTCTTCTGCATCAGTAAGCTTTGACAGCTGTCAGAGCATATTTTCTCTAGCAACAAGGATCTCGGCAAACAGCGTGTCCATCAGCATCCCGGAGCCCCAGCCTCAAAGAATGAAGAGCGGTCCTGATCGAACGTCCGTAGCCAATCCACTCTGATGCCAGTGTGCAGTGTTGGTGTGCAGCTTTTTCTCTGAAGTCAGAATGGGCTGATCAAAAACCACACCTGCCAGTAGTTTCATGGTTGGGTGAACTGGCCCTGAGATTAATTTATTCATGGAGGAGTTCAGCGAGCACTGACTTCGCTGGAAAGGAAACCAGAAGAAAATAATCAAGCTATAGGCCACTGCTGCTGTTCACTCATGAGCAGCCACTAGCAGTGTTTTCAGTGCACTCCAGAATGTTGATCAGATCATATTACTAGACACATTAGCTTAAGCCTCTCTGTTTCCATTTTGGAACCCTGAAGGACATCCTGAATGAAGAGCCCACATGGTATGCGAGTAATAGTGTTGGAGTAAGACTGGAAGGACTGGGTTTGTACAAATACCCGCTCAACCAAGAAGCTCACATGGTAATCTTGGGCCAATCATGATCCACCTAGAGGAAAGATGATTAAACTATGAATCAGGAAGTCCCCAGCCCCAGTGTCACTTCTGCTGAATGTGACTGTGCTCTCCACATCTGTAATATGGAGATTAATTAGGTATTTGATAAGGCTCTGGGCTGTTTCTTTTTAACTGATTCTACTTTATTGAATGTAAATTATTGTTTTTAATGTTGTAAGCTGGTGAGCTTTCCTTTGGAATTGGGAAGGTGGAGCACAAAATGTGCATAAATAATAATGAATGCATGACAAAGCAATGACAGGTTTACTGTAAGGCTTACAATGAGATAACATGATTTTATAATTATGATTATTATAAGTAATATGTAATAGTATCTATATGCTGTGGGGAAAGGCTGAGAGCAAAATGTCCTTTGCTGCATTTACTGGTGGTATTTGAGCCCCACATGTGCAGGGCCTGTGCTACTCTTGGAATTTTTGTCATCCCATTTTACCCTTGATTTTGCACTTATCTGCATCCCAGCTACCACTACTTCTCTCTTCTTCTCTTGCCCACTCTCCCCAAATTGTTTTCTGAAAGTTCCATTTATACATGTTGTCTTCCAAGCTTCCAACCTGCCTAGAGGCTCTTTCTCAAGCTTTCCCATTAGTCTACACCTGCGGCCAAATATATCCTGCTAATTACTCCAAGGGCAACAAAGTGAGCCCAATCCTCTCTTTGCTAATTATCATTCTCCTTGTTAGGGTATAATAACCCTGTTACCACCCATTATTCCCTTCTTGTTCCAGTCGAGATACTGCTGATAAAACCACAGTACCATTGCTCTCTGCCGACCACAAGCCTTGCATTTCTCTAAATTAATTGGTTTTCCTCATAAAAGAAATATGTGTGATTTGAACAAATAAGCTCTTTTGTAAATTGGGATAGTGGCCTACATTTCAATCTTATTTTCTTTTCCTGTTGTGTCCTCTTACTTTCCTCCCATGAAGGCATGTGCTGCTTCCTTCTCATGAGCAGTGGCATATCAAGCAGGGGGTAAGGTGGTACACTCCCGATACCAGGCCTGAAGGGGGCACTGCATGTCTGCAGTGCAGCCATCCGCAGGTTCTGGAGTTTTAAAAATCTTCTATAATGAAGTGACATGGCTGAGTGGGCAGGCTTGGAGTGACAAAAGAGTCAAGGCTGAGCAAAGGTAGTACCCCTTCCTGATCTGGCCAAATCATGAAGTCCCCTCCTCCTCCTCCTCTTTGATTCAGCAACGGCGCAGTCTGGCTGCTGCCCACTTCCTCCTCCACTGGAGGTTCTCATTAAGAGCCACTGCCGCCGCCTCTGCCTCCTCCTCCTCTGGGAAAACCCGGAAGTCACATGACGATATCATGTGATGTCATGTGCCATCACAATGTCATCTCCACCCTGGCTGCCACGGCACCTCATGACACCATTGCTCATGAGTTCCATTTTATGTTATTGTAATGAAGTGGTAAAACTGTACCTGAATTGTACTACCTTGTATGTGTTTGCTTTCTGACACTTACATAGAAGCCAGATTGGTCCCCCTAACAAAGGTCAGGATTATGGGTGTGTGTGTGTGGATTCTTCCCAAACCCCATCAGTCCCAATATAGATTCCCTCTCTGCCCCCCATGCTTTACGGTGGCCCTTGTTCCAGCCTTACTTTGCTAGCTTAACTGTGCCCGCCTAACTCCAGGTTAGGATTGAGCTCTGGAAGTCATGGATGCAAACTTGAGGTAAACTGAAAGTCACTTCAGGCCACTTCCAGGAGTGTTTTGGGGCTCGGGGGGGGGGGGCAATGGAATGGGTTGCAGACTTGATGCAACCCTAAAGTGGCCTCCAGGAATTCCCAGAAAGGCATTGCGCGCAAAGCATTGAGCATCAGCTCGTGACTCACTGCAGAGGACGAAGAGGGTTGCGGCACTTACAAGTTTGGGAATCAAACCACTGCTCTAGCTACTTCTGCTTTAGTACAATGTTCCCATAATCTTTACTGCTTCCTTTCCAGATTTGTTACATGAGTGATCCCACCTGGTCTGCTGACAGGGCTAGTGAGGACAATGGAGAGTGAGGGTAAATGAGGGCAATGTGAATGATGTAAACATTTTTGCAATGAGTGCTGAAAATTGCCCCCAAACAGAAGCGCATTTTGGCAGGGCTGACAATAGTCATAAATATGGAATGACTTTGGCTCAGTCGTAATATATCTATAGGCATGCAGACATACGCGCATTCTCTAGAAAGTTTCTGCAATGTTAAAAATATAGACAAACTTTCTACATAATGTCTAATTCCACACATTGCCTGTAGCAATCATGTAATGCAAGAAGAATGGAGAGCATCAAGAAAAGTGGAATGCTTACTTCAAACAAAACTAGGACAAATAGTGAGAAAAGAGAGTTGAACAACTTTTTATTATATGGAATAATGGTAATCTTTTTAGCAACACTTAACAAAGAAATGAAATTGGAAAACACACCATAAGAGTGATACCAGAAGTGTTTCAGATACAGAAAATGAATACAACAGATTATCTTCCTCCACATATTAGAAGAGAAATCTGTTCTGCTCAGTATTTGGTTTCAGAAGGAATAAGCAATAACTGGGAGCCCTTGGGGTTGGATAGGGTAGCTCAGTGTTATTCAAGCTGTGGGTCAGAACCCACTTGGTGGCTACCTGATGCTAGGTGGGTCATGGAAAGCTGGGAGCAGCCATCTTGGAAACTGCAGACCTTACTCTGGCTATATTCCTTTTGTGAGCGTTAACCATTTGAATTTTCAAGTGAGGTTTTTTTTTTAAAAAAATTGTTTTTAGTTCAGTGCTTTTACATAATAATGTGTCCTAATCTTGCTTTCTGCCAGGGATGTTTCCTGGCTATACAATTGCTACAGTCCAAGAATGCCAGTTTGTATTACAAGAGTGTCATTTTATTACGTCACACTGATTGCACTTTCTGCTTGATGATGGCATTTCCTGTTAGTCACTCCCAGGTGAATGGCATCACTTCCAGTAGGTCCCAACACGAGTGCCATACTAAAAAGTAGGTCTTGGTTTAAAAAGTTTGAGAACCACTGGTCTAGCTGTTGATTTTAAGGAGATCTTCATGTTTTTAAAGACCATTAGCCTAAGCACATTTACCTACAAGTAAATTCTGCATAATTAACAGTCCTCATTTCCATGTAACCAGGTCTGAGTTGACACATAAGAGAACAATATTAAGTTCTTAGCAGAAAGCTACAGTGGCTAAGCAGAAAAATAAGTTAGATTAGCAAGGAATCAATATGGTCACATAACATTAACTTGGCTGAAAATTGAAAAAAAAAGTTGTACAGAAAGTAGATTTATTACTTACGATGAGTATTCAGGAGCAGTGAGTGAATATAAAATTAGTGAAGTAAAAATACGCAGCGTGGATGACAATTACTACTACAAAGGAAGGGCAGTAATGTGAGACAAGGATTTAGAAGACTCTTTAGAACTAGAGAAAGGAAAATGTCAGACCGTGGCAAAACAAGGAGGATAAAAGCAATAAGAGAAGATAAAAAGGAGGCAGATGTGCTTAACTCATGCTTTTGGTAAATATTAAAAAGGAAAGTAGCATGTCTGTGTATGGAAGATACAGATTAATTAATGTATTCATTTAATGTAAATGCATGCATATCAGAAGGGCCTAAATGAAATTCACCCTAGAGGACCAGGGAAAAAATTAGCCACAGTAATTGTGGAGTCATTAGCAATTATGCTCTCCATTTCTTGGAAGATAGGAAAGTCCCAGAGGACTGAAGACAAATGCAGAATCCTAGGGATTCTTGACCAGCATGTGTGATATAATTCTATTAGAGGAAATAAGAACTAACAACCAAAGGACTGAAAAGGTAGAAATGTAGCAACTGGCTGGGTTTCATCAAAAGCAACCCACGTGTGCCCTGATGCTGAAACCCAGTGGTTCCCAAACTGTGACCCATGGATTCCTGGGGCGCCACAGAAACCAGCCAGTGAAGCTGTGGAATCCTTGAGAAAATCCTACCGCCCTGTCCAATATATAGGATTGTAGCCCTAATGGGGAACTGTGGCCAATGGCTTAGTAGGTCAAGGGAATCACCAGTTGAAAATGCTTGAGAACTGCTGCTGTACCCTGTTGCAGAGGCACTGTGGTGACAAGTGATATGACAGGTTGACCTGCCAGAAAACAAAACGAACTAGTGCAGGCTTAAGTATGTAGCTGTTTTTGATGGGGTTGTACTTCCTTTCAAGAAAGGCGTGCAGGCTGGAAGAGTTCTTCTCCCCCGCATTTCTTCTAGATGCTCAGGTGCTAGCTATGGTCTGGAGCCTTTTCCATAGCTTCAGCTGATGCATCCGTGGTGTCTGTTTCTAGAAAAGGTAGCTCTGGACCTTTGCACAAGTTGCAATCACAATCAGATTAGATTTGACTCATCCTCTTGGGCCTTCAGAATGCTTCTGCCCAGCTGGTCCTGAAGCAGTGGTGTGGAGATAGAGGTGGTGTGATCATGTTATGATCAGAAAAGGGCCTCAGCAGCCCCGATTGCGTATTTTTCGCAGTGGCATTGAAGGAAGAGATGGGTCACCACTGCTCAAGTGTGTTTTTGTTTCATCTGCATTTTCCTGAAATGTACAGCGGTTGGGCAGGCAGGTGGGGCAGTAGGAAGGCATAGCATGCAGGGTGCCCCACTGCCTCCCCTAGCCCGCAACTTGAAGCAACCATTTCACCTGGCCTCATTGGTTGGCCTGTATAATCCTGTGACACATTCTATATATCCTAATGACAGATGTTTTGCCAGTCAGTCTACCACTAGAGCCAGTTCCCAAATTTGCATCACAAGCTTTTGTAGCAGTCTAGAATGATCAAGGATAGAATGATGTAAATTAAAGGCCAATGACTTTCATTAACCTATGTAGGACAAAGCAAATGGATTGTGTTCTGGACATGATGGAGAGGAGATAGAACCAGATAATGGAGCCACCAGGACAGAGAGTCACCACCTCAAGGGTTATCCTGAATGCTTCTTTGATTATCTTCCATACAGAGAAAGGTACATTGTTGTGCTTAGGGAAGCAACTGAAGTAAGAAGAGCAATGTGGCTCAGGCTCACTGATAAGAATTTAATGTGTGCGCATGCACCTGCACATGTGTGCAATATGTCTTGGTACAGATGCACACCTCCAAGTGATAGTTGTTGCACAACATATACACTTGTCTTTTATAATAGCATTGTTCTAAGAGAAGCACAACCGGACAGGCCCACAGCTACAGCCATGCTAACAATTTTGGTTTCAACAAACTGGACTACCATTTTGTTTGTCTAAAGACCTTCTCGGTGGTAGCCCCATGACTGTGGAATACCCTCCCCTTAGAATTAAGAACTGCTCCCTCTTTGGCAATATTTTAGCGGGGCCTGAAGACTTTTTTTATTTAAACAAGCCTTCAATTGTTAACAGGCTGGCTGGCTTTTTAAATTTCAAATTGCAATTATGGGATTCAAAAATTATTTTAAATTTTTAACTGTTTTAATATTGTTTTTTTAACATTGTTTTAATTGTCATACTTCATGGTTTTTTGTGATAATTTTTAATATTGTAAGCCACTTTGCGTACAAAGAAAGAAAGAAAGAAAGAAAGAAAGAAAGAAAGAAAGAAAGAAA
>JAJKFI010000125.1:776707-799484 GCA_029204185.1 Lerista edwardsae | reverse complement strand
AATAATAATAATAATAATAATAATAATAATAATAATAATAATAATAATAATAATACTTGGTATTTATATACCGCCTTTCTTGGTCATCAGATTGCTCCTTTGACTTTAATTCAAGGCGGTTTACATAGGCAGGCATTTCTTAAACCGCAAGAGTTTTTACAAATCACAACAACAATGTTCTAATGAAGAACTACTACTTGCAGATGACACTTTCATATCCAGTCCTTCTATCTGGCTGCACGAATGCCTTCCCCCCGGCTGATAGATGGCTCCTTTGCTCTCACCAAAGAAAGAAACAGCTGCCCCATCAACTCCCCTCTCACAGGCAGCTGGAGAACAGCTCGAGTCTCATCAGACGCATTCTTCAAGGTCTGCCGCACACGGAAGCTTCTGGTGTTCTCAAACTGGCGACCTTCAGATCTTATCTTCAGGCAAACGGAGGTTTAACCCTCTCGACTAGATCTTTTGATAAAGGTAGTAGGGGATCACCTCCTTCTTTGCATCTTTTTGGGAGCAGTGGCAGTCCTACCCTGTTTGAAGGTAAGAGGAGGGGACACAGACAAGATGGTGGCAGAAGTGGAGGCAGTGGGAAATGTTATTCACCTTGGGAGCAACCTGGCTTTTGGCTGGCTCTGATCTACTGTATTTCATCTTAAGCAGTTGGAATCCTTGTGAACATTCTATGACATCACAGAAGCTCAACCAATCATTTCCAGAAGCTTCAAATGAAATCCTATCACACATTATGGCAGCACTTCCCAAATTTACCTGGCGGATGGCTTGCAGTGACTTGCAGTGACCCCACAAATGGTGGTAAGAGACTGGGAGTGCAGGAGGGCTTTTCAGGGTGCATGAAAACCACACGTGGGAGCTCTGCCTGCCACACTAACCCTCTTGCTGCCATTTACATTTACTGCCATCAGGTCATGGTCATCCTGCCAGATGGTGAGTACCACACAATGCCCCAGTGAGTGCCTTGCGGCACCCTAGGGCTTTACAATGCATAGTTTGGGAACTTCTGTATTATGGGGAGAGTCACACAGAGACATGTTATGTGTATGATAAGTTTATTAATGAACTCCCAAAGTACAGCTGTAAATAGAGAGATTTGTCTCCGTACAGATATACATTATCCCTTTTCCAGTTTATTTTCATATACTGCAAAATAGTATGATAGCATCATTAACTATTGACATGGAATTATCAACATTTCTTTCAACTGATGGCAGTATTTTTTAAAAAGCAAAATAAATTTGCGCTCACATTCCACATAAACATGTCTTGAAAAAGCCACTGGTTTATGAGCTCACTGTATATTTCATTAGGCCTTGATGTCATTAACATAAAGAAGAGACGCTCACCCATTATAGATCATTACTGAAACACTAGGGTCTGTTTATGGTTGCTTTTTTTTTCTAAGTTTCATGCACATAAACACTTTGAAAGATTTGCCGTTGTATACAGTGCCTATGGAAAATGACCTAAGACCAAAAAAAGCACATTAAAAATATCAAACGGCACATACACAAACTGAAAGATAATATACAGAAACTCAAAGCTGAAAAAAATAATAATAAATGAGACACATCATTCAGTGGCGTCATTCAAATGATTTAGGAAGAGGAACTCACTTTTGATTGGCACTCGTCGGGAACCTGGAACCAGCCACGGATCCCGTTAGGATCCGGAACGCCCGTTCTGGTCCGTTCCCCCTGAATGACATCACTGACATCATTACAACAACAGGGCTACTGTCAGAGGTTGGCCAAGGCGGGAATTAACCAAGGCTCATGCCCATCAGAGGGCCCAGCTGGCCAGGCTGGCCCCTGATCCCATCAGTAGCAGCAGTAATACCTAGTACACCATGAGAGTGTTGGCAGAAGGATGCTGTGGGAGGCCTGGTGGAGGACTTTTCTCCAGGGGTCCCCAGCGACCTGACACCTGTCATGAACAACAGAATCCAGAGCAGGAAAGAGCACCTCCAGCTCCCCCATCTAACAACGCACAAGATTGGCTTAAAATGGGAGACTGTTTGCAACCATATTCTGGCACAACTGTGCCTGAATAAGAAGGCATGGTATAATTTGGAGTACAGGGGCATTTGGAGCACTCACAGTGCCTTGGGGCAGTGTTGTTCAAACTGTGGGTGTTATCTACTTGGTGGGTCGCGACCTGATGTCAGGTGGGTCGCGGAAAGCTGGGAACAGCCATCTTGGAAACCGCAGACCTTGCTCTTGCTATATTTCTTGCTATATTCCTTTTCTATTCCTATTTTTTCCCTTATGAATTCAGCATGAATTAACAAGTGAGGTTTTTTTTAAAAAATTGATTTTAGTTCAGTGCTTTTACTTAATCTTTTGTCCTAATCTTGCTTTCTGTCAAAGATGTTTCATGATCGAGCAATTGCTTCAGTCCAAGAATGCCAGTTTGCATTCCAGGAGTGTCATTCGATTATGGCACAATGACTGCATGTCACTTCCAGCTATGACATCGCTTCCAGGGGGTTCCAACACGAGTGCCATTTTAAAAAGTGGGTCCAGGTCTAAAAAGTTTGAGAACCACTGCCTTAGGGAACATACTGGACAAGACAACAAGATGTCTGCATCCTGTTGCCACTCGCCTGCATCTGGCATTCCAAGATAGCCTACTTCTAAAATAAGAAGGTTTCACCACCCATCATGTCTGAAATGACCTCTGAGGCCCTCCAACCATGGGCTTGGCATCTGCGAATACTCAAATCCATGAATGCTGAGCGAACAAATAAGGCAAGCCCATGGTTGGAGAACTTTTTGGGCATTGCTGAACGCACTCCCAAATATGGCTTTGCCTTCGCTCTACATGATACTTTACTACTACTCTCTTTTTTGAATCCAGGACAAGCCAAGAGAGTGACTAAAAATCTATACACCAAGGAACTAATCAACCTAGCAAGGATAAATACATAAAAGCTGTCACCCGTTCCCTTCCCAGCATGATCTATTGTACCTTACGTGTACAGTTCTTTAGCAGTGCTAAGTGGAGGGGAGGGGTGGAAATGGGGTAATCTACACAGCATACCTAGTTTGAATTTTAAACAACCATAAAAGGAAAAGCTATCAAACACACCGATTAGATATATCAGTTGCAATCAACTAAATGGGAGCATCTCTGATGATGTTCTTACAGTTTCAAGTCAGAACGTTCCTGAAGTTGTCATGAAGTTGATGTATCATAATGGTTCATGCCATTGTAGTGCCTTTAATAAGGGCAGCTTTACCCATTCCAACATGGACAAGCCTCCCCTCCCATGAGCCCATGCTAAGCCCTACATTTTACTTGGTCCTAGCAGCTTGCTGCATGGCTTAGGACCTCTTCATGAATATCACACACACACATCATGAACATCATAATGAATGGAGTCTCCTTGGGGCTTCTTCTCCTTGGGCCTGGATCACACCCCTATAATTTATGTACATTTTTCATATATGGGTTCACAAAGGTTAGTAGAGAAATGTACCCATGTGGTCAACCACCTCGTTGACCGTGATTCCTAGGACAAAAGCACAGCCACAACCTCAATCACTGTCGACCAGCTGCCCATGTAGGCAACCTGATTCATTTCCACTTTCCTGCACAGCGATGCGATTCAGTGGTGTGAACCGAACAATGGCCACTAGGCTCACTACTCATCGTGTCAACCAATGTTGCCCACTCCGGAAAAAGCATTATGAATGGCAGACGCCACTAATTTTGCCTGGTGGGAGACTGTGCCTTGACAGTAGAGTCAAAAAGCTCAACACCTCTCGTTGCTCAGGAAACAGTGAAATTTCAAAAAGTGCAGCCAAAGGTAACGGCACCAAATTGGCCATGTCACTCTCATTGTGCCACAAACCGACTAAGGTCTAGCTGTAATTATATATGCAGCATTTTACGTAATTTTCTTGTCACTTGTAGAGGATGACAGTGATGTAGCAAGCCTTTTAACCCCCTTAAAAAAAGAGGATAACAAAGAAAGGAAAGCTGTACATATAAAAGCATGGAAGGAACTGGGGGTGAGGAAGAGAAGAAGCAGTATTCATTACATGGTGTGTGTAGGAGACTGCAATGTCTGCTGGGGGAGTGGGATTTCCAATTAATGGAAAGAAAGGGGAAAGGAGCCAAATTTTCCATGAAATGAGTTCTCTAGTCAAAGTAGGTTTTGTATTCCCATTACAGAACAAGCAAATACTGATCAGCTCCTGAACTGAAAACTGTGGTCAGTCTATAAGGCTTGGGCTGAAGTCCTAAATTAAATATCATTGCGAGAATTCAAGTCAAGTCAATCCAATAACACTCAGTGAGGCTTACTTGTGAGTAAAATTCTTGGGCTTAGACAGCCCGATCCTAACCCATGCCGGAAAAGGGAGGCCAGCTGGCCTGCCCCATGTCTAGAGCGGGGTTGGAGCTGGCTGCAGTGCAACTTGGAGTAAGGAGAATTAATTCCCCTTACTCTTTGTCAAGCTGCAGCCTCCCCAATAGGGATATTCAGATCTGAGCCAGTGAAATCACTATAGCAGTTCCAAAGGCCCCATGTAAGTCCAACTGGGCTGGGGACTGGAGTTAGGACCTAGCCTAAGTGCCAGAGGCCAGTCCCACCCCCCACCCTGGGCGAGGCCACTCATGGACCTACTCTCCCCTGCCTGCCTTCCATTCCGATCTACCCTTGTCCCACCCTCCCTCCGTCCCCAGCCCCTATGCTGGCCTTCCTCAGCCTGCCGGAAGGGTGGGACAACTTTCCTGGTGTCTGTTTGGAACTAGCGCAAGGAGGCCAATGCACATCTGTGTGCTGGCCTGCCCAGCTCCCAAGTCGGCACAGTCTTAGATGTTGGTGGCAATGGGAAGCTTACCATGGGCGGGGGGGGGCACTGTGATGAAAAGATGTGGTGTGGAAAACACTGCTGTTTGCATGGCTTTCAACTTCTTTCTTAGGCAATGTAAGAGCAAGTCGTCTCACTGTACCATTCGCGGAGCAGTGCTGTTCAGAAGAGTTGGGTGCTTGGCTGATTTCCTGTTCTTTCCTCAATGTGCTCAGCCCAAAGATTATTGCATTAAAAATTTTCACTGCTTGTAAGATAGAGAACAAAAAAATTGCCTGGCTCTTGTTAGAAGAAGAGAGAGAGCCTACCTTTGTGGGCAGTGCCAAAAGGGAATTCTTCAAAGTGTATAAAACTATGTGTGACATAAAAAGAAATGCCGTTAGACTCTAACTTTGATGAAGTTAGAAAGATAATTCTACCATTATCATGTCCTCTCCATTATTTATGATTTTATTTTCCATATGGTGGCACTTTCCGAGTAGCCTTTACAAGCTGTCCTTTTTTGGTAGATGTCACCTTCCTGGGTGGGGGGTCTCCATTCTCTCTCAATTTCAAGTGCCAAACGCAAAAGAAATTCAGTAATTATACTCCAGAGACACAGAAGAGGCAGAGTCAATGCATATTAAAAGAAAGATTGTGAATAGTTATTGAATCAAATCAATGGTGAGCAAACATTATTTTATTAATCAATAAGCTATTGATGTGCTAATGACAACTCATAGTCGGTTCCTAGACTGTTACAAAGCCTTCTGCCTCATTTCTCACTTTCGTCTTCAACTGCCCCGGAACTTTCTTCAGTCTCCAGCTCCCTTTGGAATGTTCACCTCCCCAGGTGGAACGCAAGCGCCAAAATTCTAATTCCCTCATTGGTTTGCTGAGATGTTAGCTTATGCATCCTTACTAAGTGCACAGCTACTACAAGTTTCTCTAAACTATACGCAAACATTCAGAGCTGAATTGTAACTATCCCAGCACAATGGAAGATTTGAGGAGGCCCATTGGTGGCCCAGCAGCCTTACCTGGGGGAAGGGGATGAATGTCCCCTTCTCCCAAGGTGCCTCCAACAGCTGTCCAGCTCCTGCAGGATGCAGAGGTCACTGTGGTACTGCTGCTTCTATGGGGGCTGGACTGCTCCATTGGATTGGGCTCCAGGGGGAAGGGGTGAAAGGAGGGATAGGTCCTCAGCACAAGCTGCTGCCACTAGGATCTACCCTCTGCTTCCCTGGATCTGTCTCCCAACATTCCCCTTCTCTGCTCAGATACAGCCCTGTTCCTCTTCTTCCCTGACTCATTCTTCCCCCTGCTCCACCATCACTCCTGGTGCTGGCTTACTTGCATTCTTGTTGGTGCGAGTCAGCTGCAGCGGTGAGCCACCACTGCTGTTTGCGGTGGTGGTTATGGACTGGCAGCTCACTGTGCACGCTCCTTCTCCCATTCATTCCCCACTTAGATAATCTGAGAGGGCTCTCCTTCAAGTGCTGTCTCTATCCCAGGTGAAAGGGGTGAGGGCTTGGGGATGAACCTTCTCTGTAGTGGTGCCACAAAAATGGAATTCCCGTCCAGAAAAACTAAGCACTAACCCCCATGACTTTTCAGAGAGGGCTCTAAAAATTCCTATTTTGTGTAGAATCTGGATGATAGGTGGATGTTAGTCCTCTGTGACTCTGGAATAGTGCTGTGGCCTAATTGCTCTGATGGTCAAATTGTTTTGCTCCCCCTATGGCCTGATGAGAGATGAGATGTGTTGGTTTCTGTTCTAACTATCTTTGTGTGTGTGTGTGTGTGTGTGTAGGTGGGTGGGTGCAATCCTAATGTGTGCCCCAGTGGGCCTGTGCTGTATCTAGAGTAAGTTGGGAGCAGGCAGGAGCCTCCCTGGGGCAAGGGCAATTTCATACCCTTATTGCAGGGCAGGCATCAGCCATCCCAATGGGCTCCTCAGATCATATTTAGCATGGCCCAAATCCCAAGTCCACCCCCTTCCCCAGGTCGGCACACCTCCTGGCCTGCCCACCCTCCCTCATGCCACCCGCAACTGCTCCTGCACCAGCCAAACTTGGCTGGTGCAGGAGTGGCATGGTGTCACCTTCTGCCAGTGCCACGAGGCCGCTGCCGCTGCCAGCTTTGGCCCTGCAAGTGCAGCGCTGATGCAGGAGTCCTAGATGGACTTGCAGCTTACATCGGCCCTCGGGCGCACTTTAGATTGCACCCTGAGTTTAATGTTATTTAAAATAAATGTTTTTTTTAATACTTTTGCTTTTGTTGTTTTCTACTTATTGTTGTGTTACATTGTACTTTTTAGACAGCTTTGTTAGCCACCTTGGGCATTTGCTTTGGCATGGGAAAAGCGGGACATAATTTTTTCAAATAAGTAAGTAAGTAAGTAAGTAAGGAAGGAAGGAAGGAAGGAAGGAAGGAAGGAAGGAAGTACATAAAATATGGCCATTTGCAACTGGGGAACCTCTGTTTCCCTGTTGCAAATGTTAGGATTGTGAGTTTAAGAATACTATACTAGGTGAAACCAAAACTTGTTCTGATTTTCTACTCTTAAGAGATTCTTCACACAATGCACAATCTTCTGCACACTGCATCTACTCAGGTCTCATTGAGCATGGGGAGAAGTACTCCCCAGAAAGTGTGTATTGGATTTCAGAGTGCTAACTCCAAGCCAAGCTGGATGCAGTGGATGCAATAAGCCTAGTATATGTCCTTGGGGTAAATAAAAGGGAAACATGCCTGCTATGGATGGCGCATCATGATATCCTTCATCAGTACACAAGAAAGGCTTCAGCAACCTTCTGCAGTCCAAGCTAGAATGTTCATCCCAGCATAATCATCCATTTCCCATGGAGGAAAAATTCTACCCCAGCTAGATTTCCAATCTAGCCAATTGGGCTTTTATTGTTTGCCTCCCAAATGATTCTGAGAAGTGTTGATTGTCCTTCCAGCACATGATTAATCACAAGAGACAGTGAGTCTGCTCTCTAAGCAATGGCAATCTGCATTTCTAAGCTTCAGAAGCGGTTTGCAGACACTTACTCAGTGCTTTTAGAAATTTGATGGCACAAGTCCAAGTTTCCAAAAGTCAGGAAACTAGCAGGAGCCTTGCAAAAAGATAACATCTACATTTCTAATCAGGCAATAATGCAAATTGACTCTATAGAGAGAGAAAACAATGCCCAAGCAGGTCTAGTAGGCTTGCTCTGTGCATTCCTATGAGGCCAATTCATAACACAGTCGAGTTTTGCTAGAACAGTGGTTCCCAACCTTTCTAGCACCGGAACCCACTTTTTAGGTAGGACAACCTGAGGAATACCACGACCTCTGACTGATGTCTGAAGCATCAAAATTGAGGCACTTCTTCCTTAAGCAAGAAGTGGCATCATTGTGCCTGTAAAAATGTGTGTAGACTACCATAGATTACCACATGCAACAGTTGATTTCAGGTATGTGGAAACATCTTGACATTTTTTCAAAAACGTATTTTTCTGTTTGGATGTTCTCTGAAAATGTTGCAGAAATGCAACTTTTTAAATACTGCACAAACACATCTATGGTAGTAAATGGAGTCTCCTTGACCCACTGAAAATCAGCTTGTGACCCCCCCCAAGGGGGTCGCAACCCCCCAGGTTGAAAATCACTATGCTAGAAAATGGTGCCAAAAGGAATAAATTTAATATATTAATACCATCTCTCATAAATTTATGTATCCTTGTTTATTGAGTGACATAATACTTAGCCCCCAAGAGTGTGTGTGTGTGTGTGTGTGTGTGTGTGTGTGTGTGTGTGTGAGAGAGAGAGAGAGAGAGAGAGAGAGAGAGAGAGAGAGAGAGAGAGATGGCATGATAAGTGCGGGAAGTAAGGCAAGGGCCTACTTACCCTACTGTGCTGCACCATAGTCTCCTATGGGTCTCCTTAGACTTGTGCCAGCTCTTTAGCTGATGCAAGTTCAAGGAGACAAAGGAGGGCTGCTAGCTGCTAGTGGAGGGTATAGTGGAGGGATAGCATCTGATGCAAGACCCCTGTGCCCATATGCATAGGAAAGGGAATTTCAAGCTATTTTTTTTGCTGGAAAACATGGAAGAGTATATGGATCTCATCTGTAGCCTAGATGAATCAGGCATCCTGCTAATAACCAGGCAATTTATTTGGATAGTCCAAATCCTTTTTGGTTTGGGGTATAGGGAGTTCAACCATTTATAGCCTTAAGCAAAGTCCAGCTATATGAACATGGGATGGCGCACCATGACCAGGAACTCCCAAAGTACATAAAAGTGTAGAAGATTAAATACCTGTTTTAAACATCTGCATAAATACAGAGCAATGGTAAACCAGGTCAAAGCCATGTGCATGCTAATAAGTATCCCATAGTGCTAATCATGGCTTTAGGAGGAAAAGTGAAATGCATTTAATGTTCCCTGTCTTCTGTTCTCAGCGTGCAGTTTAGTACTAAACTTTCCTCGTTTTGTTTTGTCCAATAGGATTAAAAAGAATGCAGAATTGTTTTTTTTTTTAAATTGTTCATGAGATCTCATTAAACTTCCTATCGTACAAGGATTTCACTCTTTTAATCAGCTATTGTTTTGGTGTGCAGAAGATAAATCTGTTCCATTATTAACAGACTGTGTAGTTGTTGAAAATATTCTTGAGTAAAAAAGAAACTTTAAATTAAAGCAATTAGAGATGGTAATTTTTCTTTAAAATGCAGGGTTTCATTTTTACTAATTAAAATGTTAAAATCAGCCTCCTGTTATCAAAGTGCCATCTGATCTGTTATGTATGTTTACTGTGAGTTCAGAGAAGAAAGAAGTTATTAAGCTGTTTAGCGTATGAATTATTTCTGCTGCCTCCCTGTATTGTATAGGAATAAGTTCTTTAACAGCCAGGAGAATAAATGTCTCAACTTTCACAGTATGGTCAGTGTCTTTCAATGGAATAGAATGCTCTTCTGGTTGGGAGCTGGAGTCCATGCAAAAATCTGCTGCTGATCTTATAAATGTGGTCACTTTTGAGCCACTGTGCTGCTCGGATGTTCCTTCTGCAGCAGTCTGCTTTATGGCAGTCACAAAACATGATCCACCACTTTTCTCAGCTGGGCTGCTGCCACAAGCACCCTCCAGGGAAGCCCCAGTGCTATTAACTTAGTGCAGGGTGGGTGGGTGAGCAGGAGATGGGCAGTGGTTGGGAGGAACAGGAAAGGGAGTGGGAGGGGAGGAATGGGGCAGAGATTGGGATGGGGAGTGATGTGTGTCAAGGCCAGGAAGGAGGCGGTATCAGTGGCAGCAGCTCCGCCAATATCCTACGCCCCTTCCCGACTTGAGTCCACGTTTTAAGAGCCACTCGGACTTCCACCAGCAAAATAGCTGGCCCATGTCCAAGTAGACCCAGAGGGGCAGCAAAGGTTTACTCCAGGGCAAGGGAACAAAGTTCAAAACTTCCCTGTTCATGCCATGTTCATGCAGCCTCGTCGGCACTTAGGGAGATGTGCTTGATTGAGCTGTAGTAGGTATCAAACTAGACTATTGTATAAGTTAAACATATACCTATGTGTCCTAAACTTCTTAAAAAAAATTAAGAGGCCTATCCAGATCAAAATTGCTTCCTGTAGGGAAGGCGGAACAGCGTGGGAGGAGGGCTGGCCTGTGGGTGGACTGGACCGAGGGGAGGGCAGGCTGGATCCTAACCCCCAGCCCTGGCCCTTTCAGCCCTACACGGGCCTCTCGAAATTGCGCCAGCTCTAGCACAGCTCTGAGTAGCCTATTTGAGATTGCTGGGGCCTTACGTGGGGGGGAAGGGGAATGTATTCCCCTTACTCCGAGTTGCACCACATGCAGCCCCAACCCCATGCTGGATATGGGGCAAACTGGTTGGCCTGCCAGTTCCAACACAGGGTTAGGATTAGGCTGCATATGGCTCCCTTTCCCAAAAGGGCTCACAATCTAAAAGATGCAGAAGAACCCCAGCCAGAACACCAGTAGAAAAGACACTCTGCTGGGGTGAAAAGGGACAGTTACCTTCTCCCTGCTAAATATAAGAGGAACAGAAAGCACCTTGAAAAAGTCCCTCTTTGCCCAATTGGCAGGGATGTATTCTGGGTGTTTAGAGTGCAATTCAAACCAACTTTCCAGGGCTGACATAGCTATTCCAATGGGGCATGTGCTGCATTCTGCAATGGAGTAGTACAGAGTAAGGTGACCAACCGTCCTCCTTTAGGGAGGATAGTCCTCCTTTTGTAAGTTCTGTCCTCCCTCGAAAAGTGTCCTCCTACATGTCCTCCTTTTCGATATTTGAAGACTAATCTGTAAATCCCCGTATTCGATCGATTAAATAAATTACAATTAAATTTACTAGAAGCTTTGGTTGTCTTTGGAACCAGGTAAGATTCAGTGGCTAAAGTGGCACACTTACCAAATTTTCATTGGAAAAAGTCCCTGTAGTTGGAACTTGTTTAGCCTGGGGAATTTTAAAGTTAAGAGGAAGTATTCTTAACTTTGGGCCCAGACTAGTAGCAGTGGTTGTGAGCCTTGTTGTGCTTAAGGTCACATGCTGCTGAAAAAATCACAGACTCATAGGGGCCATAACTCATAACTGATTAGAGGGCATATGAGCCTGTGATTTACACTCGGTACAGTGCAGCGAGACGCCATTATGAGATGCATGCGCTCCGCACGGGAGACCTTGAGAGAGAGCGCCGCGCGCAAGTGGCTTTGTTTACTCCTTACCGAGACACGACACAGCACATACGCACGCAGTAGACTCACGGTAATTATTTCTTTCTTTCAGTGAATATTCAATCATACACAGGTAAGCACAATTCATGTTTTAATAATTCATTATCTATTTAATAATTTCCAAATATGTATAATTTTATTTACAAGTTTATACAACCCTGTTGGCATGTAAGCATAATTACAATATAAAATGCTACAAATGTTTTTATTATGCATTTATCATATTATAGTGTATTATTGTTGCAATGAATAAAATGTTTCTTTTATTTACGATATTTTTTTTCTTCAATGTATTTGTGTCCTCCTTTTCACTGTAAAAAAGTTGGTCACCTTAGTACAGAGGCCTCCTCAAGGTAAGGGAATGTTTGTTCCCTTACCTCAGAACTGTATTGCCCTTACCAGGGGCTGGAAAGTTGGTTAGGATTGCGCCCTTACAAAACTAGGCTTCTTCCTGTGATGTTTAAGCCACTTGGAGTTTCTGTCATTCCAAACAGGTTTTTAGACCAGTTGCAGATTTGATTAACTGTGCTGTGCTCCCCTAAGTGAACACACACTTTAATTAACTCCAGAATTAACCTACAAACCTCACTGAACACAACAGGAAAAATCTGAAATCAGCATTTCTAGGCCAAAGTATGTTGGCACCTCTCATTTTTCAAATTTGCACATTAAATGGTTTGGTCACTCTCAAATGTTCAGTCTAATTCTCCTCTGCATTACAGATTACGTATAATTAGTTACAGCTCCAGGTAGATGGCATCATCTTAATAACTAGAACCACCAGGTGTGTGCACCACTTATGGCTGGATGTTATTTATATGGGGCATCTAGTGCACTATATTATCCTATCTTAGAGATCTAAAATGCCAATTGACCCTCTGAGTGCCATAAACAACACTCTTAGAGCAATTCCTCATTAAGGTAAGAGGCTCATTGCAATATACAACCATTCACTCAAAGAGTTTCTCTGGACCCTGTAGGTCATGTTTGCCAAGCTGGAATATCTTCAATGTGTTGTTTGTTTGTTTTTGAAATGATTAAGCTAAGCATGTGGCTTGAAAAATTGGTCCCATGTTAGCCTCTATATATTCTGACTTGTTTCAACTGTAAGCAGAAGCATAATTCCAATAGTTCAAGGGGAGTTTAGCAAGACTTATGCATGTTGTTTGGAACTTCAGCAATTCCTAACAAACAGCCCATTCCTAACTTGCGCTAGAACAGGCAGGACAAATTGCCTGCGCTGTATCCAGCGCAAGGTAGGTGCCGGCTGGAGAGTAAGGGGATATTTTCCCCCTTACTCCATATTGTGTGCCTGTAACCCCTTTGGGGCTACTCAGATCTGTGGGTCTCCTCAAACATACACCACCCATTTTGGCAGTGTATGTCTGAGGAGAGAAAGGGGGTAAGGAAATCTTTAAAAAAGATAAGATGTGCAAACTCACACTCCCAGTTCCTCCCTTGAAGTGCCTTATTCCTCTCCTTCCCATAGCCTGCCTCTGCCTTACTGTGTGTGAGGAGATTGGCCTGGGGGTGGTTCAGGCCTAGTAGGGAGGTGGGGATGGCAGCAGAGGCTGCTGCCAAATCCTATCCCCCTCTCTGAGCTTGAAAATCCTATACGGGCCACTCGAGTCTGCACCAGCAATTTTGCTGACACAGATCTGAGTAGAGCCGTAGGGGCTGTGGGGACAATACACGGGGTAAGAGAACTGGTGTTGCTTTACCCCAAGGAGACCTCCAGCTGATTCTCTTGCCCCACAAGATACAGCAGCAGGCATTTCAGTGCTGCTGTATGGTGGGGCAGGCAAGCAGCATAGGATTAGGCTGCCCTCCAAGCCAGCGCATGTTACACATACGTAAGGGGTATCTAATAGATCAGTGGTTCCCAACCTTTTTTGCACAAGGTTGCACCTTAGATATGACAACCCCCTGCCCCAAGACCTAAGACTGGAAGTGATATCATTAAACAGGAAGTGAAGTCATTGTTTTTAATAAATCACTGTTTTTGAAAGTCGGAAGAATTTCACATCCTTTCTTGAATGTTCTGAATGTTTTGTATCTAAGTGATATTTGATTTTTAAGTTCAGTGATAGATTCAGCACTGAGAAGAACATTGCACACAACATATTGTGGCTTCTCTATGCCATTGCTGATCAATGCCATTGCTGATCAGTGCCATTGCTGATCAAGCATTCAGTGATCAATGCTGAAGCAATGGCACTGCTTCTCTATGCCATTGCTGATCATTGCTGATCAATTGCTTCATGACTATGTCTATCATGAAGACATATAGTCTTCAGAGTATTTAAGTTCCTCTCTCCCGTGTGCTGAGACTCACCTAGGTGTGCACATGGAAGGTGTGATCTGCCCATTCAGAAAGAGACCCGGGAGAGACTTCATCATACGCATATGCACATACCAAAACAAGCCCATAGCAAGACTAATTTCCCTCGCAGCCACAAGCATTGAGGAATAGCAGTTTAATGGGGAAGCCTCTTCCCTAGCCAAAATGAAGCTTCCAGGATGGTGGTGCCCAGCTTTTTAAGATGGCAGCCTCAAGGTCTTAACTACCCCCTGAAAATCGGTTTATGACCCCCTTGGGGGTCCTGACCCCCAGGTTGGGAACCACTGCAGTGGTATTGGTCGCAACAGTTTCCCTTCATTATACAACTCGCACTGGCACAGTGCTGGAAGTTTCACTTAACTCATTTGGCTTTCCTTGAACATTCTCTGTTGTTTGACCTCAAGAGGAACCCTAAAATTCACTTTGAATGTCACTGTTTTGAAATGTGGTGCTCACCCTAATAAGAAGATTGCTGCAGCAGAGCAAAACAATGAGTCACCAGTGGAAACTGCATACTGATGGCAATTCTCTTTCCATAGGAAAGATCTATCTCATTTTAATATCTTCAGACTCATGCGGGCAAGAACCAATTAATCATTAATTGCAAACACAGTAATTAAGCAGGCTGTCACAACAGATACCGAAATGCAAGTGCTAGAAAGTGTGCAAGAGACATTCACCAAAACACAGTGACAACATAGACGTTTCTAGTTCTTCGCTATAATATATTGCAAATTTATCAACATTTCTTTGTCCATTTTGCTTCCTCTTCCTTCTTAATGTCTACTTAGGAAGAGTTTTGTCAAACTCCATCTCTCTGTTCTGCTGTCCCTCTTTACTTGCCCTTGATTCTTTGCCAAAATATTGTTTTATTTCTGTGCTACGGCCAGATCCTATGCAGGTTTCCTGGGAAATAAGTCCATTTGATTCAACGGGACTTCTTCTCAGCCTCTGTATGCAGTTCTAAACATTCTTACTCATAAGTAACCTAGCGTAGCCTAATGTACTTTTGAGTAAACATGCACATGATTGCACTGTATATCAGGCAGAGAGAAGAATGAGCAGACAGACCTCATTATACTAAAACAGTGTTTCCCAAACTGTGAGTCGGGACCAACCAGTGGGTTGCGACCTGATTGTTCATGAGTCATGAAACTGATCAGCTGTTAGCTGACAAACTGTATTATTGAGCCCTATGGGAACCCAAACTGAGTTGCATGTGTGTTTACTTGTGAGTAGGTGACTATTCCTTTCGATTGTGCAGTGCCCCTGCTCCAGTGCTAGCTGTAGTGCCGGCCAGGGAGAATGGGCAGAGAGCTGCCCGTGTGCCAGCCGAACTTAGCTGGCACAGGAGTGGTTCTAGGGGGGGCGGGAGAGTGGAACTGGGCGTGGGTGGGCGGGCTGGTCAGCAGGCCGGCCCAGGGAGGGAGGCAGGCCTGGGATGCGGCTGTTAGGCCGCATTCAAGGCCTCATCCCCAGGTCGCGGGGCCCCAGTTCATGTCATGCTGCCTTCTTGGTTCTGTGCCCGCAATTTCATGGGCGCAGATTCGAGGAGCACATTGGAGAGGCTCCAGTCTCCTTGGAAGCTGCGTTGGATACAGAGCAGGCCCACTGGCCTGCCTGCTCCAGCGCAGCTTAGGACTGCACTGTCAGTCTCCTTCAAAGGGCAGGCTAAGGGGAACACAACGCCATCAGAATGGTCCAGATCTGATGAACCTGGTACAGTGTCATTTTAAAAACTGGGTCCCACTGCTAAAACATTTGCAAATCACTGAACTAGTACATGCAAAGTGAAATCTGCCAAAGCTTTCTTAGTCATGAGACTCTTTAGAGAGACGTGTCGTGTCCTATGGGCAGCTAGGAAGCCTATCATTGGGATCTATGATTTATTTCACATCCTCAAAAGTACAGTGCCTCGCAGGGCATACTGCACGTGGCCTTCAATTCTAAGGCTGGAGACAGCCTATGTTTTTCAGGCAGCTGAAAGTGGTTTGAGTGAGTGATTCCATTCCCCATGGTGTACAGACATATTTCTTTCATCCCACTGTGACCTCTGGTCAAGCAGGTTTCAATAATGTTTACTGAAACAATAAACCTGTTTCAATAAACAGGTTTCTGCCAAACCTGTTTACAAGAAGAGAAAGTCAAATGCATGTATGCACCACTGGCAATGATCTTTCCACTTTCAGTTCTATTGAAGCAAATTATTATCATCTCAACTTGAGGGCAGAAGGAGTTGTCATGAATGTTCTGTTGTTTCCTGTACTTTTTTTTTTTTGGCCTATTCCTTCATACCTGTGGATACTCCCCAGAAGCTCCTTAACAGGTTCATCAGCCTAAAAGCCATCAGAGCATCCTCCTGCTAGCAGCCCATTGTCCTTTGCCTGTTTGAACTTCATTGTTCAATCCAGCAGCATACAAAGGAATTTTTCTGCATTTGTCAAGGGTGGCACATGCAGGAATAGCCTGGCCAAAATAAATAGGCCAGAGTGAGGCTTTATAGGACCAGATGAACATCCGTTGGCCCCTGACATCATCTGACAACTAGCAAATCAGTGGTTGCAAAATCTCTTATGGGCCAGCTGCATTGGTGGCACTGAAGCACAGGGCAGGTGCACACGGAGGCCCAAGCACACCCCATGGCTGGCACTGAAACCGTACCCCCAGAACGTCGCCCTGCCCCCGCGCGTCGCTCCAACACGCCTCCCTTAGCCCGGAAACGCTCCGTTTCCAAGTGTAAGGGAGGAATGGGCGGGCGGGCAGGGCGAAAACCGCACGTTTCGCCTGGACCACACACAATGGCGCCCCGCCGCTGCCCGGCGCCCCATGGCTTGTGCCACCTGTCACATCCCGGTAGGTACGCGCCTGGCACAGGGGTCCAAAGGACAGGGTGAGCTGGCGTCTGTGTCCTCTCTGGTGATCTGATATCATGGTGCAGAGCATAGGGCACTTGGATTTGACTGCAGAGGCTTTGATTAAAGACCCATCATCATTCCTCAGAGAACATACGAGGATTCCAGGTCCAAGGAAAGGAGCTTCAGCCACAAATAGTCAGCCACAAATAGCACTGATTAGGCTTCGGTTCGTTTCTGTGCCTGTTTGCCATGCGAACACAAAGGATAGCAAAAACATGTTAATTAATTGAAGGTTAGTGGTCTCGAGAGGGCCCCCATACGTTGTATTGAACAACCTGTGAGTATGGATTCTTTTTCATAACCCAGCTGTGCTGTTTCTTTTTTTTCACACTGAAAGCAGTGATTTTTCCTCATTCATTAGAGGCATAAAATCTTTTCCAGTTGGCTAATAGCTTCCCTGTGGTTTGATAAATAATCGTTTAGAAGCTAAGCCATTGTGAGAGGAATCTTGGTCAAGACCTGATTGAAGGAGGGCAGGCTCTCCGGCCACCCCAATTTAAACAAAATTATGACTGCTACTCCAAACTCACCCACCATCCTTTTTGCAAATGCAACCTTCTCTCTTTCTCTCCCTCTCCCTCTCTCCCACTCACTTGTGGACCCAGCCAATGGGTCGCCCAGGGTCAGAAGAGAAGGCAGTCCATCCCCTCCACAGCTGTTTCCCTGTCTTGCCTGGGGCTTTTGCCTCCCTAAATGATAGGTCTGTGACTGCATGCGCGCGCATGCACGAACACATACGTGCACACACAGAGCTTCTGGAGTTTTGGGGAAGCCCTCAGAGACTGCAGCATACCCTGAGAGAGCCATTTTAGATCGTGTTGGAATACCAGCCATTCACTGCAGCGAAATACTGACAGAGCAGTAGGCTTAGACATTTGGTGAAAAACAAAAGCCAGTTTGCTACAGTGGCAAGCTTCTACAGGTAACTCCCAATGTTTTCCAGCTGAATGGAAACAGCAAGGTTCCTGTCAAAAATGTATTGTACCCATGAACATTAACTGCTTGTTCCTTACTTTGAAAAGTATGGACCACGTTTTTCATTTATTCCTCTGTCATGTCTTCCATTTTATAAAGGAAAGGAAACAAAAGATTATTTTCCTACAGAAAGTGGAATATACTTTGCATATTGAGCACCCCCAGCACGTCACCCTACCCCTGTGCGTTGCCCAGCCACACCTCCCTGCGCCCGGAATAGCTCCCTGGTGCCCATTGCTCGCGCCACCCCGGGCTACATCCTTCCTCTGCCTCTGATATTGAGGGTTGATCCTGGGTATCACCTTTTAAATCTATCCTGATTTGGGGGTGGGGGCTAGAAAAGACCTCTGACTGTGAGGTGGAAGGAGTTGCTGCCAAGTCAAAGTCAAGCTGACGAGACAGACCAGTGGTCTGGTTTTGCATAAGGCACCTTCGTATCTGCCCATTTCCCCACAAATTCCCTGATCCAAGGCTGAATTATATTTCAATATCACAACATTGATTTTTAGCTGTATAAAGTGTTTTGTGGCACATGGTCCAGCAAGAATCGGACCATGAGTCTCAGTGTTAGGAAATGTTGCAACAGTACTGAATGGGAAAACAAAATGAAGAATCATCGCATGCTGGCTTTTCCCATAAAGGAAAAAGAATGTAAATTTAACAAATCTGAATATAATGACGTTTTGAACTATACGAAGATCTTAGGTTGTACTGCCATTATTTGAATATTTTACTTATTCTATTATTGTCTTCCCGTTCTTCTTAACTAGTCATGTGCAAAACCCTCAGACAGAACTTATTTCTAATTCTGTTTTTTCCATTCCCAGCAAAGTACTATTGTACTTTCATTCTTTCAATACTTCTCCCAGATGTCAACATTAATTTCGCTTATCTTCACACCTGTTTTTGTTTACAGACCCAATAGATCATGAAGTGTTTCTCTTTCAGTTGAAAGAATGTATTTCGGCACGGTTTGGGCCTAGACTCAGAACACGACTCAGTCAGCACATAATGAGAGAATGTCCTTTCTTGGACGATCTATGCTTAGGGTTATCAGCTACAAACGGGGACAGAATGCCTATACCTTTATCCATTGTATAGAAGAGGGAAATTTTGTAGCTCAACATATGTTTAAAAAGCTGCACCTGGCAAAATTGCCTCTTCTATACAATGATTAAAGGTATAGGCATTCTGTTCGTATTTGTATCTGGTCACCCTATCTATGTTGCACTTCTTTCTCTCTCCATGAACAATGTAAACAGGGCTGATGTAAACAATGTAAAGAGAGGATGACCCACCAATGAAGTGGGTTAAGGTGATGGCCAAGGGTGGTAAAATGGGGAAGTTGCTAAACTGGCAGGGGTGTTCCATGCACATCCCATTCATGCCCATTGATTCCACTAACAATCTGCTTAGCTTCAACTGGGTTCACCACTTTCCTTTCTGGAACACTCCCCAGGCCCTGCAGGGCAAATGTGACGAGGCGACAGTGAATGCTGTTGCTCTGACTTGGGCCAACAGAAGCCTCAGGCTCTACTTCCCTTTCCTGACAAGTTCTAATGTCTTGTGGAGCAACTGATTAAAGGGTGATACATGCAAATGAAACATTAACAGGGAGTGGCAGGAGACCTACCACCTCAGGTGCTTGGGTAGGGGCTTAAAGTGCTCTCCACGACCCCTCTGGGACAGCCACCATGACTGCAAAGTCCACCTCCAGGCCAGACCAAGCTCTGCTAAGTGGCCCTAAACTGCCCTCAGAAGTTTCACATGGGGAGGAGCTTCTGCCACCCTTGCTCCTCCTCCACTGGTCAGTTGACTTCTCTTTGAGCTCTGTGTGGCTGCTTCCTTTCAGCCAGGGGTCCCAGCAATGGACTAGTCAGCTCCAGGACCAAACTCTCATCATGGGGCTGAGCCTCCTCTATGTTTCTCCCTCTCGGCCCTGCTTCCACTCCTTTCTGGTTCCTTCTTCCCTTTCCCACCCCCTGAAACTGTAGAAGGGGTCCTGGTCTGCTTCAGAAGGTCTACACACTGGTCAGCATAGTGGTGTGGAACACTTTGTTCCCCACATGGCGAGAACTGGCCAGCTGTGTCCCTCATCATTGGCTAGCTACTGAACCTCTACAGGCCAAATTTGAGCCAACTGTTCCATCTTTGTGAGTTGATTGAACTTGGAGTCAATACAAGCCTTCTTGGGCTGTTCTGAGGACATCTCTGAAGCTGACATGGGCCCCCAGGTGAATCCAAACATGGACACTGTTTGAAGAAAAACTTTGATGGATACTGCAAAGAAGATAACTACAATAGCTGTTACCTCTTTCCAGTGGTTTCTTGGCCCTTGCCCAGAGGGTGAGCCTCTGGGAGTAAAGGGCAGGCCCAGGATGGACACCCCTCCAATCCAATGTTCTAAGTGGCCACTTCACTGGCCTCATGAAGGGGTGTCGTCTCCATCGGCACGTCCCTCTGGGAGGCAGGGGGCTGTGGTGTGGTATGGTATGGGTCTGACGCAGCTCCCCTCAACGTGAAAGGAATCTCTTGACACCGGCTCTCTGTTTGCTTAGGCGGTTTAACAGCTCAAGGTTTTGGCATTCATGAGGCCCTGTTAACCTCACAGGGCCAAAGAGGCTTACAGCGAGTTCCGACGAGGGCGAACTGTTCCTGCCTGCCCTCTGGAGTTCACTCCGCTTGCTGCTCCAGTATCTGGTAGTGACGGGCCTGCCTGCCACTGGTCCCTGGGTCGGACTGGGGTGCGGGCCTTCCCTGGTGATCCTGTCCTATGCCAGGCAGGACCCTTGCTTCCCCAGTCTTGCCTCTGACGCCCTGCTGAGGAGAGCCCCCCCGGGGACTTCTTGTGCCCCGGTCCAGTATGGGCTGGGTAGCCGGTCAAGGTTGCGAGCCTCCCTGCACATCCTTCTCTCCAGCCGGCCAGCCAGAGACTGCCTCCCTGGGCCAAGCTGGGCCTCCTTTTAAGGCCCAGGCTCCTCCTCCTGGCTCCGCCCCTTCCTTCCAGAGGCCTCCCAGGACTCCCTTTCAGCTTTCCCCTTGCACTAATGTAGGGCCTGGGGCTGGCTCCTGCACTTGCCCTGTCTGCTAGAGGCCAGGATAGGCCCTGCTTCTCCCTCGACCTGAGATTCTCTGGCCTGCTGAGCCTGGCGGGGTCCTGTCACCATGCCCCCTTCTGGGATAAGAGCATCCCCCAGGGTTACCCCAGGTAAGCCCTCCTCGGCCACAGCCCTCCCGGTCCTGTCTGGGGTGACAAGGGGTCAGCCCCGACGCCACTGTTCTTTGCAAGAATCTCTTTTGGCTCATGCCAGAGGAAAGTGTGCTGTTGAAGTTGCATTTTTTTTTCATAGAAAGTATTGCACAAAGCACTTCCTAATGAACACTTTTATTCCTGCTCAGTATGTGTAGAATTGACATTCCGTTGCAGCTGGAAAGCACAATTCAGTATTTATAGTTTAGTATATTATATTCACCTCCACTTCCAACAGTTAAGCATGATGGCTCCAACTCAGTCGCACATTATTACATTGTTATGGCATTGCTTTGCATTTTAATTGCTGGTTTCAATATTAAAGAGGTTGGAAATGCCCAAAAGTTTAAAGGGTAAAGGCTTCTTTCAGATTGCTGATGTCAGATGAACACATTTTTCAATAAAAGGCAAAATCAAGGATGCTTGATATTAAATTATTGGAACTTTAAGGAAACACAAAATGCATCTCATTGATGAACTTGTCTTGGTGGTTCTTTAGCATTGGCCCAGAGTTTAGGTAAAGGCGAGAATGATAGGCTAGTGGTCAGGATGTTTCTAATAAAGCCATATTTATTCTTGAGCAAAAGTTCTTTTTTTTCTACAGGTAAGTGAAAGATTCTGAACTAAGAACTTTGAACTAGAGGTTGGTGCAGGATGTGTATGAAAATCACTCCCAGCTTTCCTTTTTATGCCATTGCCTGTTTAGCAGCAGCACTAACCTTAGCAACCATGGGTAGAACATATGAACATAAGACAAGCCCCACTGGATCAGGCCAAAAGCCCATTAGTCCAGCTTCCTGAATCTCACAGTAGCCCACCAGCAGGCACTCAAGACAACAAGATACAGGCATGCCCTGATATTCACTGATTTGGTATCCATGGTTTCAGTTATCCACAGATACCATGGATTCTGGAACAATTAAAAACATCTATATATATAAAGAAGAGCGTATGTATGTATGTGTGTATGTGTGTGTGTATGTTTGTTCCACATAGGCTCCGCAACGCCTGGACCGATTCGCGCCAAACTCGGCACGCGGGTGCCTTGGCCCCCCGAAACCATCGCTGCGCGGTTTTGGAACGGATCGCGCTCCCACGGGCGCGGGTACAAGCGAATTTGTGGTTCTCTATGGATGGCTATGGGCTGAACCCCAGCATTCCGAGGCTCTGATGATGTCATGATGAGATGCAAATGACATGCGGAATCTTCAGGCAGCAACTGAACTCTTGACAGTTGGAAGACAAACAGCAGCAAACAGATTTCCCGCAGCCAAACCAATAAAGGGCCAGGGAAATGTGTTCTGTGGACATGTGGGCGGTCTCTGCTTGGCAGTGACAGTTGGCACAAGGTGTTGTGGCTGTTGATCTCACTCTGAAAGTTTACTTTCACTGTGTAACGTACGGCAATTGGGCAGGTGCAACCAAAGGCTACAAAGATGAAACAACAGCGTACACAGAAAACACCTGAGGGGAAAAAAAATGACTTGCAATGCTACGTCACAGAGCTGCTACATCTAGAGCAACAGAAACAGTACAGCAGTGTGACAAAAGATTACATGATAAGAGAGACAGGGCTGCTACATCTAGAGCAGCAGAAACAGTACAGCAGCAGGGATGGGACATATAAACACCCAGGCACACATGTGAGTGGGGGGAGGGGTCAGGGATGGGACATATAAACACCCGGGCACACATGTGAGTGGGGGGGGTCAGGGATGGGACATATAAACACC
>JAJKFI010000125.1:759051-776307 GCA_029204185.1 Lerista edwardsae | reverse complement strand
CAAACAGGTTTTGGGTTAAATTAACATTACTGTGAGTGTCTCACACTGCCACGGGACCTGCAGACATTGATCAGCGACTGTGACAATTTCAGTACGCTCCTTTTCTTGATTCTGTCCCTGTATTCCTTCCTTCTCCTAATACAAGCTGGGGATACTTTGTCCCCCGGGCAACAACAAGCTAGTAGGGAATAAAAGTCTGGAACAGAACCCCAGTGCATATCACGGCATGCCTGTACTTGCATCTAATTGCCACATCCCTGCATCTGGCATTCTGAGGTAGCCTATTTACAATTGCACCCCCACCCCAATGAAGGTTTTCTACTATTTTTCCCCACAAATGCCTTTGAGAACAATACATGGTGTTATAGCTTTGTACTTGGGCAGTACTGGGGGAAAAAGATATAGCCACTACTCAGTGGTGTCATCCAAATGATTTAGGAACAGGTACTCACTTTTGATTGGCACTTGTCGGGATCCGCCCACCGGAAGTGATGTCATAAGCCGGAAGTGATGTCGTGGCAGGAAGTGATGTCGTAGCCGGAAGTGAGGTCATGACAGGAAGTGAGGTCATGATGGTTGCCATGGATGTGATCATGTTTGGAATAACTTCAGCTTGTGGTTAGTGTTGATTTCACTTCTATTGCTTTGCTTTCTAGAGTTGTGTATATACATATTTTGCTTCAACTGTTCCCTGGTTAAATAGCAGGCTAGACTGTACTAGATTGTGAGCCCTTTTGGGACAGGGAGCCATTTAACTTTAATGTTAAATGCAAGGAGCCGGCAAGGAGCAGAAGGGGGAACGGGCGACCAAAAAAGACCGTGTGGGGGCTGGGGCTGGGGGGAGGCTGCAGGAGGAACCGGGACGCTGGATCTGCACGGCTGGAGGGAGTGGGAGCCCCTGGCAGCTTACCTTCTCACACTTACTGCCTTATTCCCGGGTCTCCCTTGCTGCCGCCGCCGCCGCCTCCGGTCCTCTCGCTCTGCTGCTGCCACTGCTGCTGCTGCCACCACCACGCTGCCTGCTTGCCTGCCTCCTCACAGAAAGTGCAGGCAATGGCTGCGGGCATGCAGTATGCATGCGCAGCTGCTGAGCCAACCAGCCGACGGGCCAGCTCAACTTCTAGGAACCGGTACTCACGTAGTGGTGCGTAGTGGGTGCATGACATCACTGCCACTACCCCACATCTACCAGGAGGTGTGCTAATGGTGAGTTTCACCCATCCCTGCATACCCCCCCTGTTAAGGTCCTGACCCACTCCTGAGTTCAAATTTCTTTGCTTTAAGGATAATCCCTAAACCAGAAAGAGAATAAAAGTGCCAGATGGGGTAAGAAGCATTCAGTTCCCTCATACAAAGCCCACAGGACTACAGTGAATTAATAAAGTATGACAATGCATTAACGCCCATAAAAACCAAATTCCAAGTTACAGAAAGGCATTGATAATTCTTAGTAGAGAAGCATTGATTCAGTGCAAATAAAAAGAAGCAGCACATAAAATGACTAGCTCCTGAGCTTACCCACACCTCCAGCCAACGAAGAGGCTCCCCTCTTCTGTGCTCAGAACTCTTTTATAGTGCCAGGCCGTAGCCAGATCAGCTGGCCAGCATTCCCCTCGTCATAATTATGGTAGCTTCCTTTCAGCTGGTGCAAGGAGAAAGTCAAGGTAAGGCCTTAAAGGGGCCAGTACATTACACATACACACACCCCTAATTTTTTTATCCACAAATGGGGCAGTGATATGGGACATCACATTGCATGAACAGTCAAAATGACTGTGTGAACTCAGTGTGCATGCTTGAACTCAATACCCAGTCTAAGGAGACAGACTGTCTCTCCCAGTCTGTCTCTTTCATTTTTAATGTGACTAGATCTCAGTCTTCGGGGTCTTGACCAAAATCAGCTTTAACTCACCCTCTTTTCCTCCTTCATAGGGGTAAACAGTGGCTGGGTTTTGTTATTCTGTTGCTGTAGTCACCTCCATTGAAGGCCCACTTTTTTCCTACAGTATTAATGCTCCCCTGCACCTTGCAGTATCTCAGCTCTCCAGTGCCCAGTAAGTTTTGGCCATGCTGACTGCCTCTCCATCTATTCTGCCCCCAAGGCTTCCTAATTCTTCAATTTTGTCCAATGTTGTTGAGCTGTTGTTTTTCCCCATTGACGCTGTGAGGGGTCGCTATTTAATTTTCAAAGTTTTTCAGCTGCTCAGGTTGTCTGTATGCCACTTCTTTTGTTTCTTTGGCCAAGGTCTTCACAGCTGCACATGCTTTAAAGCCCCAACCAAGCCTCTTCATAAGTCAAATGTTTGTAACCTGAGTGCCTGTAAGCCAGAGACCTTCTGTAGGAGGCCATAGATTTGAGTGGTGCATTTGGGCCATGCATGTGAGTGGTATCAGAGGATGGAGCAGAGAAGGTACACTGGACACACGGTGACATGCAAGTGAGAATGGATCTAAATGATGGGCAATCAATCCTCAATCAATCACATGGGCAATCAATCCTCAGCAATCAGATACTATTTTGACTAGTATCCCCTTTCTTTTCACACAGTGATTATTATAGCTCACATTTTTTCTCCTTGGCTTCTCTCCCAGTTTCTGAGCTACAGTCCTGTGGTTGCCATATGCTAGTCATATCAGCAAAAGCAACTTTATTTAATGACTCCCTGCTTAGTCTCATAGCAAGATTGCCTCACTATAGCTTGTCCGTCACATGTGGCTTTCATCCCACACAATTCAAGCATGATCCTGAGGATGGGGAAATGAGGATAAGGAAATGGACTGAATTCAAAAATCAGGAACCTTCCCTGTATACAAGCTCCACAGCACAGCTGAGACTTGGCCTGTCTCCTAATGCTGTCCCAACCCAGCTACAACAGAGCCAAAATTGGGAAGGGAAAGCAAAACCTGCGAAGAGAAAGAATCAATGGCAGATGGCCGGAGATGGAGAAGTGACTGTCTAGAGAAGTGAGCTGTTGGAGTGGAAAAATAGGAAGAACTGGTTAGAGGGAAAGTTTAAGGAAATGCTGGGAATAGGCAATAGATAAAAAATGTCACAGGAAACAAGGTGCAGAGGTTAGTTAAAAAGATGTGGGGCAAGGTTTCTTAAGGCCAAGCAATGGCACGTTGTCAAATGCATATCTCCCAAATTGACATAATAGGAATGTAGGGGTGTCATTTGCAGAGGAAGACTAGTGGGCAAGAGGGAGAGGTGCTCAGCTCTTCTCACTGCATGCACCAATTACTGTATATACTCATGCATAAGTCTAAAAAATTATGCCTGAAAATTGACCCTGAAAACATGGATCGACTTATACATGGGTCAATACAGTTAATAAAGCTTTTAACAATAGCTTAGGTAGTGGCTGGGCTAAGAAGCAGAAAGCTGGGGTGTTAGGAAAAAAAGGAGCAATTTTACTTATCAGTAGTTCTCGGGCACCAACAACCAGCCAGCAAAAAAACCAGTAGCCATTTTCCTTCTTCTCCAAACAGGCAGAGAGGGGAAGGTGCTTTTGGGAATTGTAGTCACTATGAAGGCTACCGCTATGGAAGTGCTGTGCTATATTCATCACAAAACCTACAACTCCAATAAGCACCTTCATCTCTCTCCCTTGTTGTTTGGAGAATAGCTCCATTTCTGTTCTGCCTCAGAAGAATGTGAAATAGCTCCTTTTTTGGTTGGCTTTCTGTTGCTGCCTTAGAGCAATTACTGGTAAGTCATTTTCAAAGAATTTCATACCCGCCCCCTAAGTTTCACCCTCGACTTATGCATGAGTCACAGCAAATTCTATTATTTTTGCTTAGAACTTGCCCTCAACTTATCCACGAGATCAACTTATACTTGAGTATATATGGTATATATCTCGAATATATTAAACTATTTTCTCCCAGCTGGAGCTCCTTATGATTTCAAAGCCTGGATGGATAAAACCATGCAAAGTAGCAAATGGGGCTGTCTGAGCATATAGGAGCCCACTTTAAGTTGAATCAAGCCATTCATCCAACTAGTTCAGTGGAATGACACTGTCTGGCTTTCCAGAGTGTCAGAGAGTGGTTCTTTCTGGAGAGTCCAGAGAATGAACCTGTGACCTTCTGCATGCAGAGCCACCGAGAACCACCCTGGCATGGAATTTGGATATAAGCAGTGAGTGGGTCAGTGTTAAATATCTCCCTTGTGGCCACTGATTTGCCCTTGCAGGAGCTTGCTCCACACTGCAGATGCTATACAAGGAAGAAAGTGTGGTGGAAACCCTGTTTCCTTCAAACTCACTAGTTTTCATTGTGTAAAGCATATGGTTATAGAATCAAGGCTGCAGGATCAATGACATACTCAACTAAAGGCAAGCAATGGCCTTCTTCATTTGTTCTTATTCCACCCATGTCTTTTAAAATGTTTTTTCTTTAATAGCACTATAGAAAGTTGGGGTTGGTTTGCATTTACAAGCCAAGCCTTATGTATCCCTTTTATTTTCCTGCTCACATCAACTTCCCTTTTCCTTAGACAAACTTTGCTGGTCTTTTTATCTTTCCCCCCCCTAATTAGTTGGGTTATGCTACCGGTGTAGACAGGGCTGACCTAGCCATGAGGCAAGTTGAAAAAGTTGCTTTAGGTGGTGATCTGGGCATGCAACAAACTGGTAGTGGGTGGGACTGGCTGGCACTTAGGCTGTATCCTAACCCCTCTCCCAGCCAGCCTGACGATCTGCTGCTCAGATCTGCATCATTGCAGAATTATTGGGGTGTTGTGGCTGCAATGCAACACCCCAATAATTCAGCTTACTCCAAGTTGCACCACAGCGACTTCTTACCTTGCACCGGAAACATCACAGGCCAGTTGGCCTGCCTGTTCCAGCACAGGATAGGTTTGGGCTGTTAATATGCTAGATAATAGGTACATTTTTATAGCAAACACTTTTTTCTGCTTGTGGTTTGAACTGAATTTGTAATGGTTTTTTTCCAAAGAATCTATTCTTACTGTCTTAAGAGATGCAAATACAACAATGCCTTGCACTTTCATCTGGTTAGGGACCAGAGCATGGATGAAAGTCAAAAATGGATGAATGGCAATCATTACCTTATTTCGCTTTCAGTTTTATTTCGGCCAGTAAAATTCATAATTGTCCAAGTATGTGCACATGCAAATGCATATAAAACCTAGATAAACAAAAATAAAAGAAAAATTAATATAAGTACATGTCCTGGAAGGTTGGATGAAATTGCATGAAAGAGGAAAGCATGTGGACAGATTTAAAATGCACTTATAATTGAAAGCGGTTGAAAATGCAGGTCAGTTGGATGAAAATCAAGGCATGCCAGTAGAGTTAATAAAGCAACATTTCAGATTACATTTCAGATTACTGAAATTGCATAGAAAATTGGTTTGTAACCTACACAACATTTTAAGAAGAAAATATGAATTGTGAGAAGTAGCTGTGAGGCCTCAGTTCATGGAAGCAGGATTTGCTATGAGATTATCACCAGCAATACTCCTAGTGTCACAAGACTTGACCATGTAAATATCTGAACTCCTGGTGTCAATTTTTTTCTTTATACACACACACATGCGTGTGTATGCGTGCGTGTGTGTGTGCGTGTGTGTGTGTGTGTGTGTGTGTGTGTGTGTGAGAGAGAGAGAGAGAGAGAGAGAGAGAGAGAGAGAGAGAGAGAGAGTTCTTGCCTACTGAGAATTTTACTTCATTTGATGAATTGGACTGTATTTCACAAAAGAATTTGTCTGTAACCACTTCAAATGCTCCCGCAGGATAATTCTTTGGGTTCTCAAACCATTCTACTTTCACATCTCTGAACTGTGGCTCACTGCTATCTTCCACAATACATTTTTTCCTCATCTTGTCAAATGTTGTATAGTTTGCTACAATTTCTACACAATTTGGGAATACTGAAACCTAATATTTCATTGGTTAAGTCTGACTCAGTCTCTTAGGACCTAAAAACTAATAACAACCATACATTATCAACCCATTTCAAAGTACAATTCTTGTAAAAAAAAAGTTTTTGTTAAAGAAAAGAAAAAGGTATATCATTTTTTTTCTTACATTTTTATTGACAGCATATTAATAGACGTAGAAACAGTGACATTACTACTGGACTTTCTGTTTAGAAGTTATGGCCATCAGCATTTTTGATTGATGACCATTCTGGTTTTGTTTGTTTTGAGAATTTTGACCTTTCAACTTCAAAATAAATAAAGTACTCCAATGTGCAAAGCACCGAGTCATTCCTGACTCATGGGAGTGTTGTCACATTGCAGACTTAGAGCCCAATTCTATGCATGTTTACTCTGAGGTATTTCCCATTATAGTCAATGGGGCTCACTCCCAGATAAGCATGGATAGGATTGTAGTCTTAGAGCACAATCCTAAACTGGAGTTAGGCCAGCATAAGATAAACCAGTCAGGGAGGATGGCTCACGTCTGTGTGCTGGCCTTTCTGACTCCAAGAGTGGCCCAAACATACTTTACGGTGGCCCTTGTGCTGGCCAAACTTTGCTGGCTTAATTTATGCCAGCCTAACTCAGTTTAGGATTGCACCCTTAGTTGTATAGTATGCAGTGGTTTGCCATTGCCTCCCCCAATCTTCTTTACCCCCAGTGAGCTGGATACTCATTTCACTGACCTCGGAAAGATGGAAGGCTGAGTCAACTTTGAGCTGGCTATCTAAGAGCCCGACTTCTGCTGGGATCAGGCTGTGGGGAAAGTTTTTGACTGGAATACTGCCACCTAACACACTGCGCCACACAAGGCTCCAAAATACAATTTAGCAAATGACAGATTCAATTTCAGCATCCCTAAATCCTTTGTACAAAATGGTTTGACCATTTTTCTAAAAAATGCCTTATGAATTTGATTAGGGTGTACTCCAACCTGGAGTTAGACCAGCACAGTTTGGCCGGCACAAGGGACACTGTAAAGTATGTTTGGACTACTCTCGGAGTCAGAAAGGCCAGCACACAGACATGTGTCATCCACCCTGACTCCAAGAGTGGTCCAAACACTCTTTATGGTGGCCCTTGTTCTGGCCAAACTTTGTTGGCCTAACTGTGCCAGCCTAACTTCAGGTTAGGATTGTGTTCTTATCTATATTTCCCCCCCCAAAAAATGTACTTGTTTATAACTTTTAAATAGTTAATGAAGGCTTCATAACAATACCGGAATTTATATACTGCCTTTCTGGGTCATTGGATTGCTCCTTTGACTTTAATTCAAGGCAGTTCACATAGGCAGGTTTTTTTCTAAACCCCAAGGGGTTTTTACAAATAAGAAATAGGTTATAATCTTTCAAGAACAACTTCAGATGGATCTTTCACAGTCCAGTCTCACTTGCCTCCCACACTCTCTGATAAATGGCTGATAGCTTCTTCCCTCTCATTGAGAAACATCTGGCCTAGCCCAGAACAACTCCTCTGCCACAGAAGGCACCTGGAGATAGCCCAGCTCAGCTTATGAGTCACATTCACAAGGTCTCACCCTGTTTCGCACAGTGACAAGTTCCTCTGTTCTAACAAATAATTCAATTTAGGTATGGAGGATTAGTTTGGTCCAATCTTGAAGGCACAATTGCCTTGAAGAATGAACATTCCAGTGGTGTAACACACTTTCCAGCTGTTGCAAAAGACATGTCAGAGTGCATGGTCTGGCCCTTCCAGAAGTGGTGAGAGGCGGCTTTGTGCTGTGGTGAACATGCATCTTAGGTGGAACTAGCTTACTCAGCTGCTTGTGCCAATTTGAATGCCAGCTTCTGGGTGGCCCCCAAGGTCATGCTACACAAGAAGAGAAAATAATATGCAAACACACCCAGACACAAAGTACTGGGGAAAATACATAACATGAGTTTTCTTGACTTGAATATTTTCGAGTCATGACTTATTTCCGAGTTGATGGACCTGAGTCAAGAGTCACACCTGAGTCGTTGACACGCATGACTCAAGTGTACACAAGTCACAGAAAAACGTGTGTTTTTGTGATGGACTTGAGTCATATGACTCGAGTTCCTGTCCCTGCAACACATACCTGTTATCTATGGGGGCATTCTAACAGAAACTGCTTTGTGGGACCCCCTTGTTCCTTTTAGGGGAGTTGAACAGCACCACTGCCTGGTGGAGTGCAACTTGTGTCCTCTCAGGTGTGATCTTTAATTAAGTTATTTTTTGTTCCAAAAGACTTAATTTAGCAGCTGTACTTCTGTCCTTATACAACCCCAGCAACTGGAGCTAAATTCATTCCAAGAAAAACACGTTTTCAGAATCACATTATCTCAGTACATAGGGTTTTTAGAAAGCACCTAATGAATAACTGTATTTATGGGAGGGAATTGAAAATGGCCCAATTAGAATCATTCTGATTAAATGCATAATTTACATCATATGTGCACTGAATGTTACAAAATAAAGTAGTTAGAGCGAGGTGATTATGTTTCCAAGAAACATAATTATGTATTAAAGATCCATAATTACCCACCTGAGTTAGGTATCGGTGCTCAGATTATATATGCCGTCATAATTATCAAATTTAAATCTTACAATTTATGCTTTGAACTCTTGATCTTGTGATAATGAGAATATCTGTTGCTTGCCCAGTGTTATGTTGCATGTGAGATGGATGGGGAAGGGTGCCTTGCCTTAATCTGAGGGTCGTTGTTGGTGACTCCCCAGAGCACACAGCTGGCACCCTGAGTCAGGCTTACTTTGGCCAGACAGAGTGGCCAGAGCTCCATAGTAGAGCCAAGAAACTGAAGTTAAAGTATTGTGATTTGCTTAACAAACTCCAGCCAGCAGAGATTTTCACCACAATCCGATGCATAAACAAATACGTGTCTACTGGGTGGTAAAGCCCCACTGAATTCATTGACAGCGCAATCCTAACCTGGAATTAGGCCAGCACAAGGAACACCATAAAATATGTTTGGACCACTCTCGGAGTCAGAGAGGTCAGCACATAGACATCCAAACATGCTTTACAGTGACCCTTATGCTGGCCAAACTTTGCTGGCTTAACTTGTGCCAGCCTAACTCCAGGTTAGGATTGCACCCTCAGACTTATTCCTACGTAAGAGTGTATAGGATTGCAGCTCTGCCTGGCATCTGCCTGAAGCAGAACACCCGAATGCAGCCCCCCCCCCCCGCAATGGTGTCACTACATCTAATGTTCCCCCAAATCTGATGCTGGGGCTGCACTGCCTCACTTTGCTTAATAGCAGGGCTAGTCTTTCAGTCCAGGGTTTTTGGAGTGTCTGCATGGTACTGCCCTTTATTAGATAGGCACATCTCAAACATTTGTGAGTCCTGTTTCTGCCTTGACAGCAAGAAGGGGCTCTTTGTGGCTGAACTACAGAAAAAAAAGCAAGATGATCACCTTTTTTGTTGGCATTATAAAATGGTATTTTTAGAATTGCAGAATTTAGACCAGAGAATTTGTTGTGCTGCACTTCGAGTTGCGTCTGAAAGGACCTAGTGTGAGCCAAAGTGCGTTCGTTGATTCTATGGAAGGGACTCATGCAGTTTCCCTTTCAACTTCCATCTTCCATGTGCAGTCATGCTGTGCCACATCCCACACCATTCTCAAGGGCTTTGGGGTGGGTTGCAATGGGGAGGAGGGGTTAGAAAGCCTCATTCCTTGCATGCAGTTCATGTTTTGTTACCTATGCATCTTATTGCCCACAAATGGGAGAAGAAATGTGAATAAAATGACCTTCTTGCAGAGTGAATGGCTGTTCATCAGGCAGCCTAGATCCTTTACACCTGGAAAATCTTGCCCTTAAAAATATTGTCCAGATTTTTTGGACAATAAAAAATCAGGCCAGAAAGTCCCAGGATAACTTGGACTGAAGAGATCTGAGCCTAATAAAATACAATCTCCTACGATCTTTCTATAGACAATGCAATTCCTCAGATCCATTCAAAGGCAGGGGATGTTTTTCCGTTGTAGAACAAATGGGCAATGGTGCAGGCATGTCATGTAGCTGGTACGTGGGGGGTACGCGAGTACCCGTTCCTAGGATTAGGGCTGGCCCCGCCCATTTGCCCGCCCACTTGTTGACTCCGTCGGTACTCCACTCCGCCCCCTGCAACGTTTGAATTGCCTGCACGTTTGAGTTGCCTGCACATTCTCAGTGCCAGGCAGGCAGGCAGGCAGGGGAGCGAGGGAGACCGACGGCAGCAGCAGCGTGAGCAGGTAGGCTGCCTGGGGCTCCCTCCTGAGGAGGCGCGGCAGTTCCTGGGGGGGAATTGGTAGCCTGCGCGGTGGCCCCGGAGAAGGCCTGGGACTCCCGGGCCTTCTCTCGGGCCGCCGTGCGGCCTACCGAGGAGGTGCGGCGGTTCCTGGGGGCGGTTCGTGGGTTCCGGCTATGACCTCACTTCCGGTGGGCAGGCCCCGACACAAGTGCCAATCAAAAGTGAGTACCTGTTGCTAAATCTTTTAGATGCCATTACTGCAATGGTGGCTTTATGGTCCAAATATCTGTGCTGAATGAACCCACACCTTCTTGTGCAATCTGTGTGCGTGGGATACTGTAAATGAATAGGCTGGGTATTAGTTCATCAGAGTCTATAGCCACCTCCGGAGGACAGAAAATTTAGGCAGTTTTTTCCAAGATCCTGAGACCAACAAAGGGCCCACTCAGTGTTCGTTCTGCTGGCGGGGGGGGGGATGCCTGCATGGCGTCCCTGACCCTCTGGGGGCCATCTCAAGCCTCCGAAGTGCTGTTTAACAATACTTCCAGCTTTTGTTCAAAAGCCATCTGAAAGTGTTACAATACTTTTGGAGGGCGGCAAGATGTTGTGCGAGGCTCCGTACTGCCAGATGTGAGTCAGGCGACAAATGGACCAGGTCCATGACTCTGCCCACTGGAAACCCTGGGCAAAATAGTAAAACAAACAAATAGTAAAACAAAAGTACCGTTAGACCTTTGCCTTAATCTTTGCCTTAGATTTTCCCCTTAATTTTAATAAGGCTTGCCTGAGATGTTATGTTGGATTAATGCAAAATTGAAAGAGGGGGCCTTGGGGGCAAGGGATGTAACACTACTACTGGACCGCAATGTTGTGGAAATGGATAACGTTGCCCTTGTTTTACAGCAGGAAGTGTTAGACAGTGACTAAAATAAAAAACAACAGGCTTTGGCACATGATCTGGTTTGTTTGCACAAAGCACACTGAAACGTTCTCTGTGAGGCCCTCCATGTGCTGATCAACTGTGACCTCTCACCCTGAAAACACGCATGTTAGCTCTTCCACCACCACCCCAGGGCCAAATGAGTGAGAGCAAGGAGCCCAAAAGAGGGGCTGAAAGGACTCAAGAAACCCAACCCTGTAGCGTAATGGTCCCCAAAAATGTTTGACTGGTGGCTCCCTTGACCTACTGGCCCATTGGTTGCAGCTCCTCATTGGGGAGACAATCCTAAACATTGGATACGGTGATGGGTTTTTCACGAGGGTTCTATGGCTCCCCTGGCTGGTTTCCACTACTCCCTGGGGAGTCACAGTTCAAACTGTTACCACTGCTGTAGTAGAAAGGGGAGGGGAGCACAACCAGTGACCAATCAAGCAAACTGGAACCCAGCAGCCATGTACTGTGGTCTACCAAATGCATAAAAATTTCCCGGCTTTCACCAGCCCAGGCAGGCAGCAAAGAAACGAGTTTATCAAACTCTCCGTAAGTTGCTGTACATAGTTGGTGGACCATGTTTAGTTGGTAGGTCATTAGTTATGCAGGCCTGGTAAAGGGGAACCGTTTCAATCCAGAAATAAAATAATAGCTTCAATGCTGGGCAACAACTGGAAGTACAAAACCATTCAAGAGGAACAAAGAAATAACCTGGATTACTATCAGAGAACATTGTCTTGGAGAGAACTTGCAAGCACAGCTGCCTTAGAGAGAGCAAGTGTGTTCAAAGAGTGATGGTTAAGCCAGTCGGTGTTCATATGAGCACATCTAACGTATTCTGATGTAAAAAAAAGAGAGTGGAAAGGGCTATGAATGGTGATAGAAAACCGACAACTTCTGAAAGAATAAAATGAGACAGTGACAGGAGCAGGGATAGGCAGTTGAGTCACGACAACTCAACCTGAGTTGAGAAAACATTTTTCGCAACTTGTGTTGACTCGAGTCATGGATGTCACTGACTCGGACCCAACTCAGGACTCAGGGCCAGTCACTCAAAAAAAGAGTGCTTGTGACTGGTGTATGTGTGTGTGTGTGTGTGTGCGCGTGCGTGCGTGCGTGCGTGCGTGCGTGTGTGTGTGTGTGTGCGTGTGCACATGCGCGCATATGTGTGTGAAGGCATGTGTTGCATGCTTAGCTTACTTTTTTCACTGGTTCTGCATCATGCCAAAGACCTCATGGCCAATCCAGAAGCCACCATTCAGAAGAACAGCAGCAGCAGACATGGTGGGAGGAGTGTAGGCGATTCCAGGAGGCAGAAGCTGGGAGTGGAGAGAAGGCTTATGATATTGTCAAATGCATACACTGGATTCCTGCAAGACTGCGGTAAGAGCAACTTCCTGTTTTCTTTCATGAATTCATCAATACCCTGGGCTAGGAAAGGGATCAGTGTTCAAAGCCTGGGGGCTTTGAAAGTCAGAAGGCTCAAAACAACTGTAGCAGCTATCATTTTCGATAGCTGCTACAGTCACTTGCATATGGTTCCCTCCTTGCCTTTTTTCAATGCTACCTAGCAACCAGCCCTCACTTTGTAGCAGCACCTGGCATCTCGCAGCATTGAGGAACAAGAAAATTGTGGCATTTAATGCCTTTCATTAGACTCAGGCTTTAGGTCACAATCTTTCAGAAGTCATGTGGATACCAGAAGGTTAGGTTGAGACAATAGGAAAAATGCGTTTGAACGCTCATGAACACATCATCCAAGCATCCGTGAGCATAGCACATTCCACTGAAAGGCTGCATTTTTGTGGCGCTTTAAGCCAAAAGCATTGCAACACCAAGATGAAAAAGCATTTTCCATTTATTCCCATTTTCAATTACTTTTTTTGAGCAATGGAGACTTCCCAATATTATATAACATCGCACCCGATAGAATAACGATACCCAAACGGCATTTGTGTCATTTAAAAAAAGTGTAACAGTGTACTGCCAATGCTTCTAATTACATCCTACCCTTTAAACAAATGGCAGGTGGCCAACGAAATGCAAATATAAAAATGGAATGTAGTTAGACAAAAGGCATGATTAAGCTGTTGTGGGGCTTACAGTTATGTAAATGAAGCATTCCCCCCCCCAACAAATTGTTTAGTCGTCCCAAGAAGTGGAAACATTTGTCTGAATGACTAATTTGACAGGACTCAATTTGCTTAATATTTGATCATGCAGTCTTGTAATTAAAGTGTGGAATTGTCAGGAATGGGGCCAAAAGGCCCAGGATATGGGCAGTCTCAAAGGATCCTTGCAGACTGCAGGCCAGCAGAGAGATTTGGCAGATCAAATGCAGGGTGGAATGAGGTCCAGGCAGAAGGCAAAGTGGGATTGGATCCAGGGCAGAGATGAAAAAGGATCAGGTCCAATAATGTGATGAGAGATTCTGCAGAAGGTAGACAGGCGACATGATGAAGAACTGGAACGAAGGAAAAGCCGTTGGTGCCAGCAAAGCTTGCCAGGAAGATGAGGGCAACGTACGTTGGAGATCCAAGGGCAAGCCAGCCAACAATGCCATCAGTGGTGCAGCCGTGTTGAGCTGAAGCAGATGGCTGAACAGTTGATCAGCTCTCACGTTGATTCTTTTTGCTTCCTTTTGCAGGCAGCGCTCAAGTAGGACAGGAGGGGCAGAAAAGGATGCGTTTGTGGAACCTAGAGAGGCTGGATCTGAGCTGCAGAGCCATAAGCGCAAAAGCAAAAAAGAGACCGAATTGTAACAAATTACGCTTGTTTATGAACACTTATTTCTGTGACTCTAAATGAGGTTTCCAGATCTGTTAAGGTTTGCTGGAGTGGAGTTAATCAAAAGTAGTGTTGGAATAGAACCAGTCTGCTCTGAACAGAGAGTGGCACATTTCTGTCTATCTCTCAAATGACACATCTCATAGTTCTTTGGTTCCTGCTCACGTGCCCTATGCACAGCTAAGAGGAGCCAATAGGGTGCTACCAGATGTAGCATGCACACGCAGGGGGAGTCAAAATGTGTGTGCAAGGATCTTTGTACAATTGACTCTTTGGCACGTTTCAGTGGAATTTGGTATTTAAAAATGATGATGATGATGGAGAAAGAATGAAGGAGGGAGGCAGGCAGGGAGGGAGGACACAATGTGATTTATTGTGGAGAAAAATGTACAATAAAAAGGGTGGCAAGAATAAGAAGCTATACAATATCGAATGCAGGCATACAGCTAAGACCTCGGTGGAATTAACTGTTAGGGAGAAATGGTATAGGGAAAAACCAAATTTTCTGAAAGAGGAAAGGAACATAGAGACACGCTATGGAGAAGAGGGGAAAAAGCAAAGGGGAATTAGGAGGCAAACAGAGGAATCTCTCACTCACTCACTCACGCACACATGCACGCACGCACAAAGCATGTCATTGAATTACATGGGACTTATTCCTAGGAAAGTGTGTATGGGATTGCAGCCCAAGTTTAATATTGTCAGTTTGGCTGTGTGCAAGGCACAGAAGATAGTTTAGCAGGGCCAATGGCCAAGGTTCCCTATCCATTTCTTCTGTAATGAAGCATGTCATGAGGAAAGAGTCATGGGGTTGGCAGCTGAGATTCGGTGAGGTCCCAGTTCAGTAAAAGTCAAAAGAGGTAAAGGAGCCGTCAAGGATGCAGGAGGAAAACCTAGCAGGTGTTAGACTGTCACTTACTTGGCTTTTGAAGGGAGAAGCAAGGATACTTTCCTGGGGCAAGGATTGCAAGGAAGATCTCGAGGGGTGTTCAGTAGGTTCTGAGCTTGTCCAGCCCACAGAGGAAAACACAGGGAGGAGGAAAAAGAAGGGGAGGGGGATGAGCGGCAAGAGAGATACCTTTCATGGGTGCCTGGGGTGTCACAGAGATTTCTGATTTGCGAAATTAGAGTTCTTTCCACAACTCAAATGTAATCCTCCAGCTCACCACATGAGGCACACTTTGGGGCTCTCTGGCTTGCTGTGTCTTTGATAATAGGATTCTGTCTTCTGTGGGATGAACTCATTCCAGAACATCCTTTTGTTTTGAGATGGTTCTTGATAGGTTTCTATCACCCATTCCCAGTTCTCAGATGCTGGGTTGGGGAATTCCTTTGTGTGGAAGGAAAGATTGGGGAGATTGGGGTGGATTGGGGAGAAAAAGAAAGGGGGAGATTTAACCATTGAGTCCTGTCTGTGTCTGTCTGTCTGTCTGTCTTTCTCTCTCTCTCCATGTGTGTGTGTGTGCGCGCGAGCGCACGCATACATGTGTATATGTGTAGGTTGCTGTTTTGCATTCTATATCGTGGCAATCAGTAGTTTTATCAAGTTTCTGGTTACCTGTGAAGGCTTGATACAGAATCAAACAGCTCTGGGAGGAAAGCTCTGGGTTGAGTGCTTGAAGGGTTGGGAAAGGAATCTACTCAAGCAATGGAAAGGTTTTGTAGTAAGGTTTTGGCCCAAGGATTTCTGGTTTGAAGAAGGCTTTGTATGGGTATAACAGATAATTTTGGGAATGAAGAGCCATTGCCAATCTGTGCACATTGGCAGGTTTGCAAGCACTTCCTGTTCCAAGCAGGGGTGTAGCTAAAGAAGTGCAGAGGGGTGCAACTGCACTGGGCAACAAGCTTTAGGAGGACTAAAAGCTGACCTTAACACTATTGTCAGAATTGTGAAAACCTTGGGTTATTATGAATAATACCATCATGTTATATATCATTGAAAAGGTAATTTAATGCAGAATGCAATGAAACAAACCAGAGCATTGTATCAAACTCTGTCAAAACCTATGGCCCCATCCCAGAAAATGAAAATACAACTGTCATGTCAAAATTGCAGTTTGTTAAAATTGCACTTTTTAGGAATAATACTGTCATGTTATATACCATTCGATGTGGAATTTAATTCAGAATGCAATGAAACAAGCCAGAGTGTAATAGCTTCATTCTATCAAAGGTTATGGCAAAAAAAAAAAAAAAGGTCTGAAAACGAAAATACAATTGCCATGTAAAAATTGCTGGCTTAGATAACTTTTAGGGCGCAATCCAAGGGCACCCTAGAGCCAACGCAAGCTGCTTGTGTCGGCCCTGCTGTGTTGTGAAAGTGCCGTAAAGCACTTTTGCACCTGTGCGAGGCACGCAGAGCAGATGCCAGCAGTTGTGTTGTCCCTGGAGCACGCCCAAGATAAAGCTGCTCCAGCACCAGCTGAGTTTGTCTCACACAGTGGCATCACTAGAGTTTGCGCCACCCGGGGCAGGAGGTCAGCGCATCACCCTCCATGATGGATCTCCTCCTCACAAACCATACAACAACTTTATTTTTTGTTTATTTTAATTTATTTTATTTTACCCAACAAATTCAGGTAACCAACAAAAAACCCATGGCCAATTTGATAACACTCACACAATTAAATAAAAGTTCTAGTATTAGCTCTGATACATGGAAAAGAGAACTGACTCATAATAATGATTTTTTTAAAATTGTGATTTTTACATAAAAGTTGTGTTTTTTTGCCATAGCTTTTGATAGAATAAATATATGACATTCTGGTTTTTTTATTGAATTCCTCATGAAATTCCACATCCAATGTTATATAGCATGATGGTATTATTCTATAAAACCATGATTTTTAAAAATAATCGCGATTTTTACATTAAAAGTTGAATTTTGGGATTTTAGTTTTTTGGCCATACCTTTTGATAGAATGAAGATATTACACTCCAGTTTTTTCATTGAATTCTGGGTGAAATTCTGCATCCAACAGTATATAGCATGATGGTATTATCTTTTAAAACTGTGATTTTAGCAATTTTGGTCCCTGGTGGTGTCACGCCCCCCCCTTGTGTGCGTCACCTGGTGCGGCCCACTCCCCACCCCACCTCACGACACTACTGGTCTCATGCAGGGTCTATTCTGGTTGGGGGGAGGATGGGAAAAATGATACTGGGGGTGGGTGGGCCAGGGATGGGAGGGGAGCCTGGATGCAGCTGTTAGGCCTCATCCAAACACCTGTCCCCAGGCCATATGGTCCTGATTCTGGCTGCCTGGTGTGCCTTGGAAGAAGGGTAGTGTAAAAATATGAAAAATATGAATGAATGAATGAATGAATGAATGAATGAATGAATGAATGAATGA
>JAJKFI010000125.1:680187-759041 GCA_029204185.1 Lerista edwardsae | reverse complement strand
TGAATGAATGAATGAATGAATGAATGAATGAATGAATGAATGAATGATTTTGTCATATAGGGGGAATGTTAAAAATTTATGGGCTCCAAGTATAAAATAACCTAGCTATGCCACTGCTGGGTGGGGGGGGGTGTGATTGGAGGCTTGGGGGCAGCAAGAGGGGCACACTGCTGTGGGGAGAATTCATGTTTCCCCCATTGTTTACTTTTTTTTAAAAAGGCCAAGGCGTGCTGTCACTTCCAGGGCATCATTTTGCCCTCTGCACCAGGCTACACTTTCATTAGCTACGCCAGTGATTGTAAGGATGTTCATCTCTTGCAGCCAGGGCTCCTAAATACTGGAAAGCCTTGCTTCACAATCACAATATGGTTTTCACTGCCTGAGTTGTGCTCATCATCTTGTCCAGAGCATTTCATTTGAATTGGCAACTACTGCAGTGCAGGCCATTTAACAGCCATACACCCAACATTTCCTGTCCCAGGTAGCATATTCCTGAACAGAGATGTCAAGAATATTTGAAATGCTACTGCTTTTTTCGCAGACATCTGGAGGCTGGTAAAAATAAGGTTTTTGCTGCCACCAAGTGGAAGGAAGAAAAAGCAATCTTTGATGGATTGCTAGTTAACGTATTGCATGTTGAAGTGCTTAGCAAGTTGTGCGACAGTAGTGTTTTCTAAAACTTACTTCCTTTTCTAGGGGAATCTCTTTTTTTTTTCCAGAGTCATCATTGCAGATTAATTACAGAGAAACCCAGGGTAGAGTCGTATCCAATTTTCCAGCACTGGGGTAAAGGCATTGGAGCCAAGGGAACAAACTTTCCCTTACCTTGAGGAGGCCTCCATGACTCCCCTGGAGTAGGAGTAGGATGTATTTTTGATGCAATTTATTTAATCTATTTTTACCTCAAAGCACTCAGGGCAGCATACTTGATGTATGTCTCCACACAAACACTTTTACTCTGACAACAACTTTATGAGGTAAATTAGACTGAGAATTTATCTCCAGGGTGCCATAAATTTTTATATTTAATAGTTTAGTATAAACGTCCCTCCTTCTCCTTTGTTGTCTTGGTCAGAGCATATTCCCTCAGCCCAATTCTAACTAAATTCCTGCATTCTGATGCCGCAGCTCTGGGGCAAGCTACACTGTATCCAGTGGTGTCATCTAAATGATTTAAGAACAGGTACTCGCTTTTGATTGGCACGTGTCGGGACCCGCCCACCAGAAGTGACGTCATAAGCCGGAAGTGATGTCGTGGCAGGAAGCGACATGAAAAAACCCCTTTTTGAGGCCTCAGACAATTTTAAACTGACCCAACAGTTGCAACAGTATTCCACAGCACCCCCAGAACATGTTAAGGAGGCCTGGCATCATGTTAAAGTGACCCAACAGTTCCAAAACCCCAGAGCAGCTCATTTTTCAGTGGCAAGGCAAGGCTCCGCTCGCTGCCTGCCTGCCTGCCTGGCTCTGAGAACATGCAGGCAACTCAAACATGCAGGAAATTCAAATGCTGCAGGGGGCAGAGTGGACGAGTGGGCGGGCGAATGGGCGGGGCCAGCCATAATCCTAGAAACTGGTACTCGCGTACCCCCGCGTACCCCCTGCATGACATCACTGACTGTATCCCTCGGGGGAATTTGGGCTGTTTCAGGTTTCCTTCTGGTAAAGGGACAGTGATATTGCTGGTCCCACAGCGGATCCATTGCGGCTGCTGATAAAAGGGGACAAATGTCCCATTACCGTGAAACCTCCAGAAGCTTCAGATCCCCCATGGGATGCAGTGGAAGCCGTGATGGCACTGCTACACTGCCTCGTGGGGTTTTAGGTAGGATTGAGCTGCCTATAACCCCAGGGAACTTTCCAGAAACCCAGAATTCCCTTTAACACAAGTAGGAAACCACCCTGCTGGTGTATATTTCCATGAGAAGTAGAACTTTGCTAAAGTGTACCAGTTCCCACACACATTCATCTGTAAGTCTATTGGCGTGGTTTGCATTTGGAAAAAGAGAAAGAAAAGGTAGTTCAATAGGACATCTATCAATATGAAAAGTCTTAGCAAGCAGTAGCAAAATTCATTCCAGTAATTTATCTGCCTGCGTCAATGACCATTGACTGCTTGAAAATCAGGATCAATATTAATGATAGATTTCAGTGCCATTCCTATGAACATATATTAATAAGCACAGCACAGAAATGATTCTTGACCCTGTGGCATAAAGGACAGATAATCAATATCCCCCATGTCCTTGCCCAGAGTGAACTCTGTACTTGGATTATGCTAATTAAAAACTAAACAAACTGCTGAGGTTTCGTATAATTAAGAGATGGAGGAGTAGAACAAGGCAATAAACAGCTTGTGGGTGATTTAGTGCGGGAGCCATTTGATAACGGCAACAAATTGTTTCGGCCAATCTAAACTTCCACTGCATACATTATTTTAGTCACCTGGAGAAGGCAGAAAGAAGAATACATTGCAACAGACTTGGAGAACAAGAAAGCGTTTGCAAATGGACGGAAAAATACAAGAACAGGACAGTCAGAGCCCAATCCTGAACTGCCTAGCCAAAAGGCTACCGCTGCATCAGCGACAGCCAGACAGCCGCTGGGATCTCCCCCGGGGAAAGCCCTGCTGCCTGCAATGGAGCTACTCAGCTCATTGTTGGCTTTTTTTGCCTGCGGTGAATCGAGCAGCCCCATGTCAGACAGCGTGAGCCATCCCTGGGGATAAGAACTAGCGGTGGAAGCCACATTGTGGCTGGCCCCTCCCCTCCCCGGTTCCTGCCTCCTCCTGCCCCAAGCGGCTGGCCGCTTGCTATTGGGGCCTGGATGCTGAATGAGCGCTGCCCCAATGCTAGCGTAAACGTGTTGCAGATGTGCTTCACAGTGGGCTGCGTACCAGCATACGTCCAGATGTACCGCCACCAATAAGAGCCTTCTGGATTGGGCCCTCAGCTGGTATCAGGATCTGGGTAAGTATTCAGAAGCAGAAATGAGGGCTGTGGGATGATTTGCCCAATTCTAGTGTATTGTATACTTATTTCTGGGGCTGGTGGTATAGACACAGGCAGATAGTTCCCCAGAGAGGCAGACAGCTCATCAGGGAATCATGCAGAAAAACTGTTTAGGAGCAGAATGTAAGTCAAAGTATGAATCAGCAGTTTTCTAAAGTTCTCTAAATAGAATCTCATTGGCTTGTTGGGTTACCAGACTGGAAACTGCAGTACCAACCTCCAACCACCTGGAGTGCTGCAGTATACCAAAAATCACTTCAGTTGCTCAGTCTGCTTGCCAGTTGCTATGAAAGTGCAAAGATTAAGGGCCCCACCTCTTAAGATCCCTTGCACCCTCCACAGATGGAGTGTGGGAGTGGCCCGTGTACCTCTCTTATTAGTTGGAGCAATCTCAAACAGGAAGCGGGTCCCAATTGCGAATCAGAGCTCATTTCTACAGCACGGAGCGGGCTGCAAGCCTCCAGCACCCTTCGAAAGGCTTCCCTACCCTCTGATGTCCCTGCAGCGCCATGATCGTTGTGCCTACCCCTGCACTTACCAGCGGTTTTTGAACTCCCGGAGAGTTTGTAGACCGCTGTTTTAAATAATCAAAATACTGAAAATAATGAATTTATTTCTAAAAATGCTGGCCCTAAAGAGTCTGTACCCAGAATGTGTAAACCCAAGGCTTGAGTGTGTATGCTGACTTGCAGATGTGTGTCAAGCAGCCCCAGAGTGACAATGGCCACTTATAACACATTTGAGAAGTAAGCAGCTGACTGAACAGGACATGGGAATCAGCACTGGGAAAAGGTGTGTGCTACAATTGCCAGTGAGGTCAAATGAGGTCCCCAGAACAAGTTGCCCAACCACAGGTCTGGCTTCCGAACATTAAAGCGATGGCATTAAGAATACAGTTACAAGATTTTAAGAGTGCCACCGAAACAAGACAAGATGACAAAGAGTACAAAAGAGTCTGTTTTCTACTGACAGCTCCTCTTCTGCAGTTGATGCATTAGTATCCCTTTCTAAATTCATCAAAATAGCAATAAAACTTTTTTTATTTAATAGGTTCTGTGGGAAACACAGTCACATGTGTGATGGACTACAATGTTTTCTTTCACTCTTGCCATCAGAAAACCCACTTAAGGACTGATTGATTTCCCGCTAGCTGTAGCCAAGCAATCAGAACAGTTTTGTATTCTGGGCAGGTCTTCGTAACAAAAATCCAAATCAGACACAATGTGGGATTTAATAATCTCTTAATCAGAATCCTAATCACAAACAATAAAGCTTTCAGTGAAGGATTATCTAGCATTGCTAACATAGCTCCCTTGCAATCTCCTGGAAAGGGTAGTGGAGGGATAATTTGAAAGTTGTATGTCACGGCATGACAATCTTTCTACTGGAGATAAGGCAGCCCTTAAACTCCTGCCAATTGCTCTTGTGTATGCATGTGTGTGTGTGTGTGTGTGTGTACTTATATACACCCATATATACACCAAACATACACACAGAGAGAAACCAAGCAAAGACAAAAAAGGTGTACACTGGTGTGCAATGCCACATATGAAAATTGTATGGACAACCCAGTTCTTTTTCCACACACAACAGTGGAATGTACATGGGAGTCAGTTAGTACACGTGGGAGGCCACTGCTATTCATATTGTCTTGCACATGTACATAGAAGTCTTTGAAAAAAGTGATGGAATTAGACAAGGACCAAGGACTGTTTCTCTATTTTGCTGCAATTACACATGCTTGGGACCTGGTTTGTGTTTCAGTTTAGGAAGGTATGAAATCCATTCACTAGAATGTTCACACATTGTAGTGTCACAAATATACACTTAAAAAAAACTTCACAGAGGAAAAATGGGGAAAATGTCACATCTTTTGTCCTTCAGAAATCGAGATACAGGGTGCAATCCAAAGTCAAGGCAAGCCGCTTGTGTTGGCCTTGCGCACACAGCACTGGAGCAAGGGCGCCGTCCAGGCCCCCAGCGCCAACGCTGCATCTGCAGGGCCGACGCTGGCAGCAGCTTCGGCTGGCACAGGAGCAGTTCCAGGCAGCACAAGAGAGGGCATGAGGGCGTTTCTGGTCAGGGGCTGGGTGGACCAGGATGCGTGGTGGCCCAGGGAGGGGGGTGGAGTTGGGATGCGGTCAATTTGGGTGGTGCAGCGTCCTCAGCTCTGCATCTGCTAAATAGCAGGTGCCATTCCGAGAAGCCCATTAGGACTGCTGGCCCCTACCCCAGGTAAGAGCACTGCACACAATACAGTCTGTGTGAAGGAGCTGAGATGGGAATATTCTGGACTGCTCCATTTCAGACTGTAGGCAAAGAGTAGTCAATGAGAATGCTTCCACATGCAAAAATTCCTCTCTGCTTATAGTAAACATATAGTAAATGAGCACACTGCACATCACTGTAGTCTGAAATGGAACAATCCAGAATGTTTCCTCCTTCCTGCTTCCACAGCTTCCTGCCTAACTCTGCATAATGTTTAGATTGGGGCTAAAGTATTTACTAGGGCTGATATGCAGGCTTGGACTGAGAATTTAGTAGATTTAACTTAGCTTTCTCTTTTAACTCATACATTTGGTCTTCCTGTGACTGAATACTCAAAACAGTACCACAGTCTTTGCCTACATAAAGTTACTCTGGTCTAACTCTGCCACCTGGTGGTAACGAAAGAGAAATACAGAAATGTGTTTGCCATAGCCAACATTAGAATATAAGTGTTTTAGTCATTTTTTTTATGTGTATCCCACCACCTCTTGCTTGAAAGGCCAAAAGCAGCTAAGAACATAATCGAAATTGCACACCAAGCATCCACCCAGGAGAAGGGGACGAATGCTGTGGCCAGGCAGCTCAGGATTGGGCTGTCCCTGTTCTCCAGATGCATTCTGACTACTCAGTTATTCAAATGAGAAAGCTTGTAGTTGGCATGGTGCAATATGTGACATGTAGTGGTATTTAGCATCTGATAGTACTGATAGCTCATCGGGAATATCACAGTGGACTCAAATTGTCGGCACATTTGCCACACTGACATCTTCCAAGAAACACTTTGAATGTCCATTTCAGAATCCCTGTGTGTGGATTCTAGGACATATTCCAGGGTGCACACACCCATTCATATGGGTAAGCGTAGGGCCTTACTGTCACTTTCTGTGAGCTGAGAGCGTGCCTTAGGAACACATCTAACAATTCCATTTGTCCATACATCACAGAGGAAGATCAGCAGTGATGTCTTTCAGCTCTTCTCACTGATTAGTTCCTGATGAACTTTGAAAGATGCTAGGATTCACTGGGAAAAATGTGAAAACAACAAGTATATCATATTTGACAATATTTGACGATTTAGCATACGATAGCAGTTAACATTAGATCGTATTTGATATTTGACAGGTAATCATACTCTTCATCTTACAGCATTTGACAGATAACGGGGAATGGAAAGTAGCATTTAAGAACTGACAGTTTATGAGTGATTGCTGGATTTGATGTCTGCCAACACGAAAGGATTCACGAAATGCCAAGTGGGAGGAAGAAGCATGTGAAGTCTGAGTCCCACCTTTAAAATGCAAGATTCAAATTCTGCTTTGAATTTTTTTTCATTCAAAAACTGATAACATTCAAGAAGAAAAAAGAATTCCCAGGTTTTGAATGCTTGTGAACAGCCATTTCACCTCTGTATTTTAACTCCTCTAAATGAAGCACACCAGGCACATATACAGTAAGTACAGTCAGTCCTCTTTGTATGCGAACTCACTATCAGGAAATTCGCTTATCTGCAAGAGGCAGAATTGCAACTAACTCCATTATCTGTGCCTCATCATCCACTATGCAGAGACATTCTGAAGGCTGCAGGGACCTTCAGAATGGAACCTGCAACCCTTTAAAATGGCAGGCAGAAGCATCTGCCATGTTTCTGGTCCATGCTGGTTGCAGGTGCCATTCTGAAAATCCCTGCAGCCTCTGGAAAAGCTCTGCATAGAGAATCAGAGATATTTTGGCACTTCCTGCTGCACTCTGCTGGTTTTCTGAGGGTTTCTGCTGGGTTCTTCTGATGGCAGATAAGGGACCCCTTGCACCTAACCCCATGGATCCCATAGGATCAATGGTTTGTTATCTGTGATTTCGCTATCCATGAGGATTTCCATGAATCTAACCCCAGTGGATAATGAAGATTGACTGTACTGGTAAGACATGGGTAGACAGTCTTTTTTCAAGGGGACCACAAGTGGCATAGGGAGCCCTGGGCCTACATAAGGCCTCCCAGGTGAGTGGACTGGAGGCAAAACTGGACTGGAGGCACATGGAGGGTGCATATATACGAGGTATGTCTGTAAAATAACGAGACTGTGATTCCACCTAGTAAACAAAGCAGTCAGAACCGGTTATAACTGCATACGTAGTAACCTTGAACATGTCTGAACCTGCATGACAAGCAGCAACACTCTGACGTTCAGTTGATTGTGAGTCGCCATTTAGTTTGGTTGTGTTTTTTGTAGAGTGCCGGAAAAATGCTAAGTTTAAAAGTTGAACAAAGATGGTCCCAAGGGTTCACACCAAAGCAAAAGGAACATCACAAGAATGTTGTGTTGACATTCTGCAGCAACTTGATGCAGATCCAAACCTGTTTCATAAAGTAATCACTTGTGATGAGATCTGGATCTTCCAGCACGATCCTGAAACCAAAAGACAGTCAATGCACTAGAAAACACCATCATCGCCAAGAATGAAAAAAGCTCGTCAAAGCAAGTCAAAATTCAAAGCAATGTTCATTGTTTTTTTCGATATCAAGGGTGTAATTTTGGAAGAATGGGTTCCAGAAGGCACAACAGTTAACCAGCATTATCAATCAATCAATCAATCAATCAATCAATCAATCACTAGTATTTATATACCACTTTTCAACACAAAGTTCACAAAGCGGTTTACAGGCAAATAATAACATTAAAGTTAAATGGCTCCCTGTCCCAAAAGGGCTCACAATCTAAAAGAATGGAGAACACCACCAGCAACAGCCACGAGAGAAAGACTGGGGTGAAGAGGGACAATTGCTCTCCCCCTGCTAAATATAAGAGGACACCACTTGAAAAAGTGCCTCTTGCCCAGTTAGCAGGGGTTATTATAAGGAAGTTTTGAAAAAGCTGAGAGAAAGAGTCAGAAAGAAACGGCTGCAACTGTGGAAAAATGGTTTCATTCTTCACCAGGACAATGTGCCTACTCACACAGCACTTTCTGTGAAGCAGTTTTTGACCAACAATCACATTACCACCTCCATATTCGCCCGATTTAGCAACTTTTATCTTTTCCTAAAAGTTAAATCAGTGCTTAAAGGGACATATTTTGAGTCAGTTGATGCTGTAAAGAAGAAAATGGCAGATATGTTGACACAACTGACAGAAATTGATTTGCTCCATGCCTTCGACCAGTGGAAAACAAGAACACAGCTATGTATTAGTGTAAATGAGGAGTATATTGAAGGGAACAAACATTACATTTGTAATACCAATAAATAAAGGTGAGTTATTTAATCAGTCTCGTTATTTAATAGACGTACCTCGTAGTGCAGAACACACTAGTGTGGTTCTATGTTGGACATCAGACTTAATTTATAGTATGTTTGTCTAAAAGATTAGGCCAGTGGTTCTCAAACTGTGGGTCCAGGACCCACTGGTGGGTGATGACCCAATTTTTGGTGGTTCACAAAACTGATAGGGCAGATTAGGCCAGTGAAGGCGAAACTTTTGGGTTTGCTGTGTCAAAAATGCTTAATTTGACTCTGTTGGCGTGTCACTCCCCACCTCCAACAAAAGAGAAACAATTATTTTCATATTCATGTATTTGAAAAAATACAGTCCAATTATGTATGAGGCTATTTATTATATTTATAAAAAAATCAAGTCATTTAAAATCAATACAAATCATTACAAAAAATCAAATCATTACAAAGAAATCCTCAGTTGTTGTTGGGTGTTGGTGAATGCTGGCGTGTCACCCAAAATGTTGTGGTGTGTCACCTTTGACATGCGTGTCATAGGTTTGCCATCACTGGATAAGGCCATGTGCATCAGAGTTAAACAAGCTGCTATTTCCGGGCGGAGGGGAAGCACTGCTACCAAATCACCATTATAGCCACCCCCACTTGGCACTTATAAATCAGGCAGCAGCATCCAGGGCCTGGAAAAAGGTTGAGAACCACTGAATTAGGCAACAGAAAGTGCCCGGGACATTTGCTTTTTTGTAGAGAAATTTATTTGGCTTTCCTTGAAAACTCTCTGACATTTCCCCTTTGGCAGGAACCCTGAAATGTGTTTTGAATTTCATTTTTTTTAAAAAAAATTCCAGTACCAACCCTAGTTGTAATACTAGGACTCTTGTGGGTGGCTTTCTCTCCCCTCTTCTTTCTACCCTTTAGCCAGTTCCCCTGCTGAAGTGATACTGTGATCCTTGTAACCTTGTCAAAGAAAGAGCTGTATGAATGATCTGTGTTTGACACAGATCACGAGGGTGCCTGAACACTATTCATTGCAGCGATAATTACATCTTACTCAAAATGGGTGGTATTTAAACGATATTGTTAACATTTCTTTCCATGTCAAGGTCTTTATGGGATCCTCTTTGTCTTTATCTTGCTGACCTTTGCTTTCTTAGTGTGTCTTTTATGCCAAGTAATTGGACGTGCCAATTAGCTACCTATTTAAGTAGAAAGATGATACTTTCAGTGAGCCTGGAATGCTAAAACGTTCCCCTCTGCAGGGAGAAACGGCTCCCTCACTAAAGTCAGTGCAGAATGAATACATCCATGCATGCATGGATACAACGGAGAGGTCAATCTTAGCAGATTTACAGTTCAATCCTATCATTGGGCTGCACTGCTGGAACTTGCATTGCTCAGCCCAAATTATAGCATCACAAAATATGTACAGTACAGCACACAACCAGGCTGCTGCCAGAAATGGTGAATGGCATTGGCTGCTTGGCAGCCACCTCCCTGGAGCCCCCGGCATTGGTAAGTCAGTGATGAGGGTGGACTGTGGGTAGGGAGGAAGGGAGGAGAGGACTGGGGCATTTCTGGGTGGGGAGGAACCAGTGGTGGGAAGGAGATGGGAAGGGAAGATGGAAAGAGGTGGATCTGGTAGCAATGATAAATGCCAGAGCTTATTCCCTCTTTTCAAACCCTCCCTGCCTCTTTTGTCTCCTCTGACATTTTCCACTAAAATAGATGAGGTATATCAGAAGAGACACATTGGGCACCTACCAGGTGGTAAATACAGCATGTTTTCACTTACCTCCTGTAGGCTGTCCAATTGCTCCCCCACCACCATAGGATGCAGCGTGTGCCTTTTTGGCACAGCTGCCCCAGCGTTGGTGGGGGGAGATCAGATTGGGCACTTCTACATAGAAGTCTTCATTAAAGCTGATACCAGATCCAGGTTAGGTTAATTCTGGAATATTGGCCCCAGGGATATCCCACCCCATCCATCCCCTGGAGATAGGCAGCGCTCTCATTAAGGGTGCAATCCTAAGCAACGCCGGACTGGCGAGGCCGACGGGCCAGCGCCATATCTGACACTGCTTAGGAGAGGCTGGAGCCGCCCCATGGCAAGGGAGCATTTGCTCCCTTACTGTAGGGGAGGCTCCAGCTCCCCTAAACAGCAGGCGCAGATTTGAGGAGACCACAAGGCCCGAATTAGGGCTGCATGGGATGCAGCTGTATGGCCGCCTCCCAAGCCTGCCCACGTCCTGCCCCCAACCTCTCTCACCCCCATCAATCCCCGTGCTGCATTGGCACGGAGCCTCCCTCCCGCCGACTGGCTTTGGTCGGCACAAGGGAGGCTTCCCATTGGCTTGAGAGCTTTAGCGCCGACGTGGGGGTGCTGCTTGGCGCCCCTGCATCAGCACTAATGCAGAAACGCTGATGCAACCATGTTGCGTCAGCACTACGTGCCGAATAGTATGGCGCTGTGAGTTACAAAGTTGTGTGGGAGCAAGTAGAACATAACATGTACAGTACATATGTTATGCCTTCCCTAACTGCGAATTGCACATTACAGGCCCCTTATTAGAGTATATCCTCTGCTGTTGACATCACGCAAGAACCAACTTGTAAATGCCATGCAGCTCTTTAGAGAGTGCCTCTGTGAATCTCTTTATGTAAGGGATACAAGGGAACAATACCCTGAAAGGCACTTTATAGGCAAATAAAAGGAGCACCTGGATCCGCAGAATACGATGACCTTGTATTTTATTTGTGCCCCGCAGCTCTATCATCAACTTTTACAGAAGCAGGTGGATCTTTTCAATCGTCAACTTGGGCCCTACTAAAATTTCAGGGATGCCGCAGGCCAAACTGAGAAGGGATTTGCCAGAGCCCAAAGCAACCACAGAACAGGGATGCAGTGTGTGTAAATGTTCACTTTTGGGAAGGCAAATGTCATGTTATGTTCTCCAATGCAGATCAGCGTTCTGAATATAGCAACAATTTCAGGCCCATGATTATAGATGCAAGGAAAAAGTGAAAAAGTGATTACTTGTTTCACAGTTAAATGAATTCTTCAGAATGAAGCTATGAGATAAAACACTAGCCAGCAACTAAATGGGAAACAATGGTGAGCACCTATTTATCAATATGTGTGCCAGCAAAGTAGCTGGCACTAAGTTAGAAATGAGGAGGAGGACTCAATAGTCTTAATGGATGCACTCATTTCGTTTTCAAATGAAACACGGCAAGTACAAATTAGACCCAATAGATACAAGCAGGCCTCTGCATCTTTAAGTTGGAAAACACACTATTCAGGGGATAATGCATAATGCCATGTTTACCCAAACGGAATTGAAAATTTTTAAAGAAAAAAATTAGGGTTCATTTTATAATTCACATTGTCTTGCCAGCTCAGCCATCATGCTTGCTTGCATGCATGTGTGTATGCATGCTGAATTGCAAAGAAAGACTATTTCTTGGGGGACTCTTAATATCAAAGAAAAGCCGTTAGTGCTTTTGCACGCTAAAGGCCCATTGCCCTGCCTCTCTGGGACAGGCAGGCTGGGGCTTGACAGCTGATTGGCTGTCAGGCCGGCTGGAGGTGGGACTGCAGCCTCAGGCCCATGCTAACCCAATGCAGTCCTGGACAGTGACCCCACCCGCCCGCCCGCCCTTTAACTAGTCTGAGAGGAGCTGGTCGCTCTTTGGAGGGCCAGGTAGGAATTTTTTGCTATTTTCCTGATTGGCCCATGGAAGGTGGTTTTTTCGCCTACCCCAGACTGTTTTGGGTGTGCTTTATGCAGGGTGATGGTCTGAGGTTAGACGGTTTGGTTGGCCACTTGGCATGAGAGGTGCAGGATAAGAGGAGACAAGACAGCTCAAGGAGTCCATGCCAGAGCAGCAAGATTGGGGGCGGGGGGGGGGGCGGCAGCTTCTATGATGCCTACCTGGCTTGACAAGTTACTGGGAAAACCCCTTGACTGGCCAGGCGCTGGCCAGCTGCCCGGTCCCTTCGGGGGCAACTAAGACAGCCCGGCTCAGTGTAACGACAGAGCCTGGACTCGAGTTGAATGGTTCACCCAATGAGATCAGTAGGGGTTCAAGCGGCTAGGACTGTTCACCCCAGTTCATTCCCCTGCACCTGGAAAGGGGATAGACCTCCCCTTTCAAATAGTTACTCCCTTGTTTGCAAATCCTGTGTGAGCAATAATTGAATAAAGTGGCCCAAGTAACATCCAAGCCGCAGTCTGCTCTCTTTATTGGAGGGTGCGCAGGTAATTCAATGCTTTAGCCAAGTTGATGAGCACTACATTACATATACTGCATCCTCTGGACAAATTGCACCAAGCCTGGAAAATACGTTGGTGAGAAAAGTGATACACACACCCCTAGAGGTTTGAATAGGCAGTTAAGGTTTCTATAATTATTAAAAGTATTAATAACACTTGAAGAGAGAAGTTTTTTTTTTAATACAGCACAGACATGAAAAATATAGAGGCGTTATTATTGTTGAGAGAAGTTTCATGAGATTGTAAAAGAGTGGCCCAAGGGAAGTATGCATCGCCTGTGATAGGGGAACAAGATTCAAAGAAGCTGTAAAAACTCTGCCTCAATGTATTTTACATCTTATAGATACAATATGTATCTTATAGCTGCAGGTACTGTATCACAAGCCCTTCCAGTATACCAGCCATGCTAAGCCTGGCCCTTCCCATCCCATGGCCTTATGGAGAAAGCCTGAGAATCCAGTGAGACTAAACACAAAGACTGCCACATGTTAACTGAAAGAACACAACTTGCTTGGCTTTTCAACTGGTGGACAAAAGGCTGTTGGAGAGTCAACAAACAAGGCACAATGCAGGTGGAGTACCGCATTCAGCAACAGCCTGGTGGTGGGGAACTATGGAATACTCTTTGGCAGTGGTCTTCAACCCTTTTTTTGTGGCATGATCCCAATATATAAAGTATGAAACTGGGGACCCAACTGTCGATCCCTCCCTCTTCCAGGACACTATCTGCCCCCCAGCCCCATCGCCATCCACTCCCTGGCGCCATAAGGCCCTCCCAGCACTGTTTATTGCAACCAAATATTCTCATTAGAGAGAAAAGGTGACCATGAAACCTGGCACTAATGAAAGGTATTTTAGCACTAAAAACCTGAGCAGGACTGGGACACAATCCCCTGGTACTTAAAGGGGTACATCAGATACATCTCCCTTTACCCGATGGTGCTCTAGTCCAGTGGTCTTCAACCCCTTTCATTCTTGGAAGTTGCCGTGACCTCATAACTGAGGCTTTGCGACCCCATTGGGGTCTCAATTCCAAGGTTGAAGAACACCACTGTTTGGTATGAGAGGTAGGATGTCACAAGTGTGTCCCTATCTTCACCTGTGAAATGTCAGCAGTTGTGCTGGGAAAGGCCTTAGCATAATGAGTTGAATGGAAAAGGTCCCTAATTCAGTTCCCAGTATTTCTAGCTAAGTGTAACACCACTGCCAAAGGGCCAAAGGTGGCCACAAAAGATATGCGACTAGGATTTCCAATGGCTTTGTAACATGTCCATAGCAGCATGGGACCAGGGTGCATAGGGTAAGTTTCCCCTTCCTCCCAAGCGTTTCCTCCCTAAAGCAGTGGCATACCAATAGGGGGGACCGCTAAGTGTTGCAGAAGTCTGAGCTCCTGTGTAATGTCACCTCTTCCCTTCTCCTCCAGAGTCATTTGCTGCTTGGCTTTGTTCTCTGAGCCGTGAATGGCTCTGGAGGTGAAGGGGAGGGGCCTCCTTACAAAGGAGCTCAGGCTCCTGCAACACTTCACGTTTTGCCCCCTTCCCATAGGAACACCACTGCTCCCAAGTTGTTTTTGTACCAAAGTGTGATTTTATTTTGATACATTCTACTTTGAAACATGTTATACTTCATTTAAAGAGTTCCAGCTACTCAAAGATGCTCATTTCATTCTAAACTCTTAGAGTGGGCTGCAACAGTTAAAATAAAAATGAAATGAAAAAATTGAATTACAAATATCTCAAATAAATATATGAGATATAATATATATCATATTATAGAGAGCTAGGCTATGTATAAGACCCCCATGTTCAATGGGCCTTACATCCAGATAAATTTGAATAGTACAATGTTCCCAACCTGTTTTGCACCAGGACCCCCTTTTTAGGTACAACAACTTGTTGGGAACCCGCCCTGGACCAGATGTCATTAAGCAGGAAGTGAGATAATCAAGCAGGAAACAGGAAGTTCCATAATTGTGCTTATAGGGCCAGAAGCGATGGCATTAAACAGGAAGTATAGTCATTATTCTTAACAAATCACACTTTTTGAAAGTTGAAAGAACTCTAAATCCTTTTTAGAATATTCTGAATTCTCTGCCTCTAAGTGGTGTTTTTGAGGTCTTCCGAGTTTCCAAGATGGCGGTGCCAAACTCTCCACGATCCCCTAAAAATCAGCTTCCCACCCTCTTGAGGGTCACAACCCCTAGACTGAGAACCAGTGGAATAGAATGTAGGACTGTAGCCTTGATGTAATATGTGGTGCTAACTGTCTCTTGGGAAAGACAATAGCAGTAACAAGCCCCTTAAGCAAATTACTCAGTTTACCTCTAACAGAGCCTAATGCTTATTCTTAGCTACGGTCCTTCTGAAAAATTATAGGCAGCACCTGAGCACTCCAGATGATGATGTCACCACACCTGCTGGTGAGTGCTCCTCCGCCCACTTCACTTTTCGTTGGAGAAGACATTACTAAACTAGATGGTCGAATGGTCTAATTTGGTTAAAAAAACCTCACTACTTGACACATGTTAGTTGGGTGTTGGCACTTTCAGTGAGGTAATAATCAGTAAACCCAGTCCCTTAAAGCTACTCAAGAGAAAAAAAACAACCCAAAGTTCCTACAGTAGGCTATCAGCAGTTCAATACATATTCAGCAGCTGCAATGCATGAAATGGGAGATTATGTATTTGTATGCCAGTTCACTTGTCATGTGTCCCCTCCACTAACAGTGTGAGTCACTAGAATGCTCACGTAGAATGAGACCCACTGTGCTCATGCTAAAATATTTATCACCACCCCCCTGGGAAAAGCAGACACAAATAAGGACAGCAATTATAGTGATTTATCAAGGACAAGGGTCAGAAAATAGATAACATTCCTCCTAAAAAGGAGCAATTAGAGGGTATGTCCTTTGAGACTGTAAGGTGCTTGCGACTGTAGTGTCAACTGTATCATAAATTTCTTCCCTTGCATAATGAAGAAACAACATTTTTTTCTACTGTTATAAAAAGAATGATGACCAGAAATAAGGTTTAAGTCTCAGTGCCAGTATTTTATAAGCCTGACCAGGAAAACTATGTTCCACCAGCCAATACTGGGATCTAAGAAGCCAGTGAATGCCCAATTCTGCCAGACTGTGTGTCTGACTCATCAAATTGTGTTCCAATCTCTCTCGACAGTTCGCATTCCAGTAGTGTAGTAATATGGGGACAGTGCAGTAAGTCTTGCAGGAGCGGCAATGTGCCATGTAAACGGTTCCTCCCACTCGCCATCAAAGCCATTCTGGGCAGCAATTACTGCACTGTCCCCTATAGCTATGCTACTGTTGCATTATGTTTGGCTCTACCTCTGACTAGCCAAATTTCTTCAGACTCTGATCTGATAGACTGTGACTTTCTTCCACCTGCCTTGGCTCCACTCAGGAAAGCCCAGAATTTCCGGAATCAAAATGTAGGGAACTCCAGATAGGCAGTTAAATGTTCAATGGTAGAAAGCCCCACCCTTTTACCTAGGGAACACCAAATGAACAGGAGGCACACACAGATTAAAATCCTAGATCCATGGGAAGCTCAAGCCTGCCCCACAAAACAGCTACAGTCCATTATAGTTAACCATGACCTTTCATATATGGGATTCCCCAGGAATCAAGACACAATTGACTCAGTGTCTGGCAATGTGTTAATTTATTTAGCACTTGTTTAACAATTACAATTTCATGGGAAAGCTGTTCAGTGTATTGTGGGCGACGTACTCTAAATCCATGTCACTACAGCAACACAGCAATTCTCCTGGTCTCCTGTTTTGTGACTACTAAGCCCTTGTCCGAATCCATGCAGCCAACACCCAATATCAACACAACACATATATTTTCTAATAAATAAGCAAGGATTTCTTCAGACTCAAAAATATCAAAGTATAAAAATAGACAATTCATACAAATCTCACCTTCAGACGTAGGTGCATGAAAAGCATAATGTGCAACATAAACAAGTAAAACATTATGGTAGTTTTTGAGCCTGTGGTTTGTGCAGTTTCCAGGGTGGTCTCCAAGCAGATGTTTGTAAACCTTATCCCCTTTTGAGAGTGTGCCTTTATTTGCTTGTGTGTCAACTCAAGAAACAAACTGGAACGCAAACTGATGAACAACCAACCAGCAATACTGAACAAACATGGGCTCATGTCAGATGTCCGCATGCATGTGCCAGTTTGCTACCCTAATGTTTGCATAGCTGCTTTACTGGGGTAAGAAACCAACAACACTACATGTGCAGTAGTTATTCAGCAAAGCAAGGATATTTCAGGCAACCTTTCTGTTCACATTGGAGAGCATGAAATCAGAAACCACCTTGGCAGGGGCATAGCTAAAGAAGTTCAGTGGGGTGCAATTGCACCGGGCAACAAGCTTTGGGTGGGGGTAACAAGTTGAGCTTGAAACTAGTAGCCAAAATGGTGAAAACCTTGGTATGTATGAATAATACCATAATGTTGGAAAGGTAATTTAATGCAGAATGTAATTAAACAAGCCAGAGTGTAATATTTTTATCAAAGTTATGGCCAAAAAACCAAAGAAAATGAAAATACAACTGTGATGTCATTTCCTGTTGTGATGTCACTTCCAGGGAAACATTTTGCCCTTTGCACTGGGCTACACTTTCATTAGCTACGTCTCTGGACTGTGGAAATGAAAGGAGAGGCTTCACACATCCATATTCCTAACCCACCCTTCCACATATACTTATTTTAGTTATATACCTTCCCCCCCTCCAAAAAAACAAGAATCAACTGTTGCAAAATTGTCCTTGCCTGGTCACCTAGAAGTGATTTTTACTCATAACTGGTGACTAGGCAATGGCTATTGGCAAGCATGACTTACAAGACATGTTATGAGTTTTTATATTGTTTAAAAATTGAATTTTAATCACTGCAAGGACCATTTGTAGCTATGCTTTCTTCCTGCTATAAAGAACACTAATATGCCCAAATTGGGTGTATTGGGTCTGAGGAACAGTAAAGACAACGCTTTCAAGTTTACACACATGTAATGTTGGTCTTCATTTTCAAGAAGTAGTGTCAGCTATCACAAATCCTTCCCAAGCCTTTCAATTTCTTCCAGGAGGAAATCAACATCTGATTTCTTGGTTGCAGGATTTGAAAAGACCATTCTGAAAAAATTCACGTTGTCCCCTTGAGGCTGATAGCTAACCATTGTAGTGCCTTCTTCTATCATCCTTGCTTTTATTTTTGGTGCAACCTGGATGGTTAAAAAAAGAAGTGTTGCAATTACTTTCTGGGATGTCACAGTGACTAGTCTTAGGTGATGACTTGGACCTATCGAAACAGAATGATGAAGTTGCTAGAGTGAAATTTCAGACCCACTGAAACTATGATATGTGAAATGGGACTTCTGTTAAGTTCTATTGAACAGTGAAGTGTAGATTCAAGGGACTTGTGGAACTGAGACCTTCAATGATGCATTTTAAAATACAGGATATCTAGTACTCTTGACTTCATAGTGATAAAAAGCCTTGTCGGTAACAAAAATCATATGACCTGAAATGTATGGGTGACTAACAGCACATAAGTCCCATTGTGTCCAGTAGCTTTTACTCCAAGGACAGTGTGTATAGGATTGCAGCCTAAGGCACATTTGTTCCGCACATGGCTTTGTAAACTATGTGGCAATGTCTAAGCAGGAAAAACTTGTAATCACACATTGTTCTACTTTGTATGAAATGGGAAACTGCAAAATTTCCCTGAAGGCAATTACCTAGGCTTGCAGTAGATATGCTTGTGTATATTATCCAGGCGGCATAATATGTGGAGCTCAGGATTGGGCTTTTCTACACACTGCATGGAAAGAGGAAGCATAATTCACTCATACCTTCTGTTTCAACATTAGGTGTGGAGCTCCTCTTAGCTAAAATTGTCAACATAACAACAGATGCAAAGCTGAAGTGTTCCAAAATGTAGTGTTAGGTGGAAGCAGGGAATAGGATAAATTCATGTCCAGACACTGAGCATAGAGAACTGGGGAAACAACCTAGAAACATGTGGAAATGCTTGTCTTTGAAGAAGGAAACTGAAACCTTCTAACCTTCTAACCTTCTAACTCCTTGAATGTTTCATTCCCTGGGCATGGAATAGAACAACCTTCTTCAACTGAGAGAAAATGTACATGAGATCTTTTACCTGATGGAGTCTTTTATCTCGCCCTGGACCCTTTGGGATTTGTTGAAGACTTGGAGGAATGTACCAGAAGCACACATTGGTGAGTTCAGGCTTTAAAATAAATATATTGGAAAATAAAATACAAAATGTAGCACTGCAGCCCAACTTGAACATTATTCAGTTGTAGTCACTGTACAGTGGTGCTGGCAGCCAGCATAGGATTGGGCTGCTGAACTATTAAATTACAGTAACCTGAGCTTTTTTTTTCTTTATTTACAGATTCTTTTTTAAATCTTGCTTTTCAGCCAATGTTGCCAAAGCAGGTGTCCAAAGCAAAGTCTTTGCCTTGAAGAATGGCGCCCCACCTCTAACTTAATAAAACTACACACAAAAACAAAATGGCTGCCAGAAATTGAAGACTGAAATTGCTGTGTGGACCAATAAAGAGCATACCACAAGTCAGAGCTGAACTCTTTCTATGGGGAAGGGAGTGAAAGGTATGTCAGTGCTCCACCTCCTAACCCAACCAGCACATACACACAGAATAAGACAATTGTGTTTGCCTGAGCTTCTGAAGACACTTGCCTCACACTTTGAGAGCCTCAGTACTGGCCCCTCCCATTAAACTTCTAATAGGAAATTGGGGTTTAACAGATCTTCTAATAGGAAATTGCGGTTTAACAGATCTCCCTGCATCTGTAAACTAACATAGCACAGCCAGGAAGACTGCTTGATCTACTGTTGCGAATAATCACCATACACTCTCTTGCATTTAAGCCTTACAGATAAATGGTCTCAGGCTGTAGCCCTTGGCATTCTATAGCCCCTTAACCCCAACTGTTTACAATATTTTTTCCTTCTTTCTTTAATCCGTTGTTTATATACGCATCTGATGAAGTGGGCTTCAGTCCATGAAAGCGTATTACTGCCATAAATGTGTTGGTTAGTCTTTTAAGGCAAAGGTTCTCAAACTGGGGCATTGTGAAGTCCTAGCCTGAGAAGCCCTGTCTCTGTCTGCTTAAGGGGTGGGGGGAGGGCAAAGGCAGCCATTCCATCTGGAGGAAAGATCAGGTGAAGGGTGTTTTTTGCGACAAAATGAATAGGTTTTTTTTACTTTGTTTAGCTGTTTGGAAGTGCAAGGAGTCCTGCAGAGAGTATTTAGACACCCCCCTAACAGGGAGCAATTGGGTTATGTGTATAACGTCTATGCCAATGAAGTTTTCGTAATTGTAATTGGACACAGGACACAGGATGCTGGCGTTGAGTGGGATAATTAAAAAAAAAATCACCCTCCCAATCGCATTGCTGTCTTTCCCCACCCCCCGCAAGGATTTCTGTTCTCAAACTCCTGAGGAGTTTGAGAACCTCTGCTTTTAAGACATCACAAGACTCCCTGTTGCTCCTGCCCCACACAGAAAAATTGGATGCCAGAATCAATGTTAAGTCCAGTAACACAATCCATATTTTTAAAAATTACCTCAGCAGCAAATACAAGTTCAAAGTTCTTCCTAGTTTTCAGTTCCTTGTAAAGGTATTCTGCAAGTTCCAGAAATTTGTTAATAAGAATCTCAAATCCTTGTGTGCCCTGTAAAGTATCAGTGGGGGAAAAAAAATCATCATCAAAAAAGGATAATGGCTTTATTGTTACTTGACAAGCTTTTTATTTGTTTACACATGTAGGGTGTGCTGGATGCATGTTAGGGCAGGGTTACCCAGGCCAGACTTGTGGCCTTTGAACTGGACTAAGAGCAAGAGGCCTCCAATTCCACAGGTCTTTAGGAAGGCCACAACTTTGTCAGAGAAATTTCCCATCCCCAATTTTAGCTGTCTTGGGAGAAGCATTTCCTTTCTTTTTCTTTTGGGGAAATTCAATGATCGGCCACACCTCGCTTATACAGGATGCAATCCTAATCTGGAGTTAGGCCAACACTGTTAGGCCAGCAAAGTGAGACCACAAAGTATGTTTGGACCACTCTTGGAGTCAGAAAGGCCAGCACACAGATGTGCAACATCCTCCCTGATGCCGAGAGTGGTCCAAACGCGCTTTACGGTGGCCTTAGTGCCAGCCAAACTTTGCTGGTTTAACTGTGCCAACCTAACTCCAGGTTAGGATTGTACCCTAAGACTCATTCTCTTCGCAAAGTGTTTCCTACCTTTGCTCTCCACATTAGCCATAGTTTGAAGACATCAACATGCCGCCCACACTGGATTGTCTTGTCCCCAGTGTCATAAGCAGTGTCATACTGTTTGTCTGGCTGGAAGAGGTATTCAGCACTGAGCTGATTACAGGCATGGAGGAGACCCTAGTAGAGGGAAAGAACTGTCAAGATCTGCTGCATTTGTGAATATGTTTCCCCCCAAAATGCTATTTGAACTACTGTACATATCCTACAAATCCCACTAAGCTGAATGCAGCCTACCAGCCATGTGCTAAAGAGGTTCCAAAAGTGTGCATCGCAGTTTCTTGGGGCACCATAGCACACTCACGGGGACACTATAGAATGTCCCCAGTGGTTCCTCATACTGGCTCTCCCAGGTACCTGGACTGGCTTGCATGAAATCTTGAGCAATCAAGATGGCAGTGCTTGGCTGAGCTGGGAAGAATAGGCGGTGTCATGACACCAGTAAGTTTGGAAACCACTGCATGTACCTGGTGCTTAACATCTCTGATTTTATAGTCCCTTGCAGCTGTCACCAACAGGACAGGTAATATGGCAGGTTGACTGCATTTAAGCCACAGATTGTGCAGGCCTGTGCTAAGAAATATACTTTATCCAAAACCTTATTCCAAGTGTGCAACTATAATAACTTAGAGCCAAATCCCAATTATGTTTACTCCACCATGTCCTTCTATGTTCCAGAGTAGTTTCTCCCAAGTAAATGCACCTGTATTGTAGTCCTAGTTGTGCTTGTGTGAAGTTTATGCTACAGACTTATCTCTAGGAGGTGGCATTAACATTGGTTAACACTGATTATGAATCCTGTAGTTGCCTTCTTTAATTGCTATGTTTAGTTCTGCCCATCTTGGCACAAGAAAGGAAACCTCAGATTTACCTTCTCCCGGACTAAGAATGCTGAGCACTGCAAGGGAGCACCCATCAACTTGTGAGGATTCCAGGTGACAGAATTAGCTCTAGGTAGAGGTAAAAGAAAATGAGTATGCCAGATTTTGAACAGATCATATAATATTAAGCATATAAATGCATCAGTATTAGCGTGAAGTATCAGTATGATGCCACCAACCCAGTGATTCCCAAACTGTGGGTCAGGACCCACCAGTTGGTCACAAGCCAATTTCAGGTGGGCCGTGAAGCACCTTGAAGCAGCCTTGTTGAAAATATGGGAAGATAGGATGCTGGAAAGGGGGAGGACTGTGTGGTTGTTTTGCTTGTATCAAGGTTGTAAATAAGCCACTTTGCTATTCACTTTGCTATTGGAAAATGACTGAGAAATTGACTGAGACACAATTTATTGTTGCATTCCCTGGAAAGCAAGAGGCTCTGGCGTCACCGTGACGGCACTTCTGGCCATGGCATCACTTCTGGTGGGTCCTGGGCAGATTGACATTGTAAAAAGAGGGTCCTTGTGCTAAAAAGTTTGAGAACCATTGCACTAACCTAATAATAATTTCTAGAAGGCTAATATTGACAGCGTTGATCCATAAGGTTTGTTATTATGCAAGTCAACAGGGGAACAATGGGGATAAGAAAAGAGTATAGAATTCTATCAGATGTCGAAGGAAGAGAATGTGCTATACGCTGCTACACACATCATACAATTACACATTCAGAGAATGGAATGTAAAGATACATTTTGCTCTTACTTCAGTTTCTTATTTTAAATTACAGCTGCCTGTTACGGTTTGTTTCTTTTCACTAAATAGCGTGCATTCCAGAAGTGCTTCCCTCAGTGAAAAAACAGCTCTTGAAATATTCCGGTTTATGCATTTAGTAACAATTACAATGGAGAATCAAGGACAAGAATGAGCAAAAACATTGTTTGTATGAAAAGACAGAAACCGAAAGCTGTGAAAGCAGGTTGATGGAAGGGAAGACAAAGATAGTAGGAAATGTTGACAATAATTGAATGAAGCACGCCTGTTGAGGACTCAAAAGGGGGAGTCCGGAAAGAATTTGTAAGGCTGTAATGGTGAGACTGGAATGGCCATAGCTTTGATGTATGGCTTGCATGTGTAAGATCTCTAGTCCCTGGAATGATCTTGAGTAGCAAGGATGGGGACGACTTCTGCAGAGGCCTTGGAAAGATATTCCAAACCAGAATAGTCAACACTTTATCAGAAGGACCAGTGACTGGCATACCTAGGGGAGATAAGGGGGTAAATGCCTTTGGGCGCCACCTGGAGGGGGCAGCACTACAACCTCTTTGCCACTCTAATCCAGCAGGGCTCCAAGCATTGAGAGGGCCTGGCACAACTTCTAAATGGTGCAAAGCCACTTTGGGAAGCTGTTTTGTGCAGAGACAAGTGGCACCCGTCCTCTAATACTTGGAGAGGCTGTGCAAAGCAGCACCCCAGAGCGGTGCTTGGCTTTGCGCCTGGGCGCTTGGCTTCTTCAATAGTTGGGAGGAATATTGCGCTGCTGCAGTGGTCGGTGTAAGATTCCTCCAAGTGGCTTTGCACAGCTAAAAGCAGCAGCCATCCCCTATGATACTCAGAGGGGATAGGCACTACCGCTGTAAACCACCTCCTCCCTTCTCCCTTTTTTAAAGGGCGAAAGAAAGTAGGAGGCAACCCCAAACACTTCTGGGTCGAGGACAGGGGTGGCAGATTGGGGAGTGGCCCGAAGCCCTGGAACTGCCACTGGGACCTGTGATATATTATACTATGTGTAAAGCCATCCTCTATGTCTTGCTGCAGCCACAAAACCAGACATTAAGGAAATGACTGGGACGGATGCTGATCTCATTTTAGTACCAATCAAGAACACATCACTCTTACCTTTCAATACCGCTCAGTTTATAGGAATGCCTTCTTGATAGCAGCAAGCCACCTCCCCATGCTGCCTATGAGATATGAGACATTCATTTATCTTCAACATTGTTTACTTATGATTTAGTCTTTATTACATAGAGGACCAGCCTATTGCAGGCTACTAGTCATGATGGCTGTATGCTGCCTTTAGGGCCAGAGGGCTTATACCAGTTGCGGGGGAGCAACAGGGGGAGAAGGCTATACATTTATGTCTTGCCTGTGGGTTTCCTAGGGGCAACCAGTGGGCTCTATGGAAACAGGATGCTGGACTAGATGGACCTTAGGTCTAATCCAGCAGGGATTCTTACATTCTTTATAGGGTACAGACATGCCTATTAAAGCACTGCAGGAGGGTGAATGTTCTTGAAAATCCCTCCTTGAGGAAGGCTGAGAGTTCAGTCCTAACCAGGAGTTAGGCCGGCACAAAGGCCAGTACAGAGACTTGGGCCATCCTCCCTGACTCTGAGAGTGCTCCAAACGTGCTTCATGGTGGACCTGGGGCCAGCCAAACTTTGCTGGCCTAACTCCAGGCTAGGCTTGTGCCCTGAACCATCCATTGTTCATCTGGTTAGCTTTGCTAACAGTTCAGTCATCCAAAATTGTGTACTGAGTGGAAGCACATTGAGTGGAAAAGTTATACAATTTTTTACTTAATTGTAAGAAAAATTATTATGCAGCTACATGGGTGTGCTAAACAAACAATTAGTCATAGAGGGAAGTTAAAATGGAATAACAATATATTTCACCATTCCATCAGAGCTATCTTGGTCCAGGGTATCATTCTGATATGGCAAAGATATTGCATTTCAAAGTGGTGTTTGTACTAAGTGAATAATGCTGGCCACTGCTGATGACTCTATGATATGCCCTTAATTTAACTGTTTCCTTACCTCTCTTCATCCTAAACACAAACTATTGATTTTACAGAACACCAACCAATAACTGGTTTTTTGGTCAACTGAAAAATACCCTTGTTGTAAATAGCTAAGTAACAACTTCATTCTAATACCACTTAAGGTGCAAGCCTATATGCACTTTCCTAGGAGTAAAGCCCCACTGAAGACAATGGGACTTACTTTCACGTAGACATGCATAGGATTACAATATGTAGTTTTGGAAGGAAAGAAAAACTCTTACGTCCACATGCATCCATAGGTTGTACTTATCACAGATGTCAGCAATACTGACAAGAGGATCAAAAGCCCCATATACCGTTGTCCCAGCTGTGGCACTAACATACAATGGCAATTGGCCCTGAAAAAGAATACAAGATGGCAGCCTGCATAAGAGCACAGGCAACGTAGACACTTCCTATGTCATGCAGGTCATCACTACCCATTGCTTCAATGAGGGCACAATTCAAAGTGCGCCCTTGGGCTGACGCTAACCACTTGTATTGACCCTGCACACACAGCGCTTAAGAGTGCAATCCTGGGCCCCCTCACCAGCGCTTGTCTGGTGCAAGAGCAGTTCCGGGCAGGGGAGGGTGTTTCTGGGCTGGGGTGGGCGTGCCGAGAGGTGTGCTGGCCTGGGGGAGGGGGTGGAGTTAGACGGCATCCAAGCTCCCACCCCCAGGCCACATGGCTCCGATTCGGGATGCAGGGCATCCTTGACTCAGCACCTGTTAAACAGCAGGCACAGAACCAAGGAGCCCACAGGTGCAGCTAGCGCCTACCCTGGGGTAAGGGTGCGGACGTGCCCTTGCCCAGAGAGGCTCCTGCCTGCTCCCGAGCTGCGGTGGATACAGCACAGGCCTGCCTTAGTATTGCACCCTGAAAGTTGTAAAGCAGTCTTCTTCCCAGCAAGCATTGCTGTTTGGATACAGTGACCAAATGTCATTTTGCCAATACTCCATTTGCTCCATTTCCAAATGTCCAGCTAGCACCAAATTTAGATCAGTATGAACATTGAAAACTTTATAAAAAAAAAGAGAAATACATTCCAGAAGAGTAGCCATGAAAAGCAACAGGCAAGGGATTACCGTTTTGGGGTGTGTGTGGCAGGGTGGTGGTTGGGCATGAGCTTTTATAGACAAAGACCTGCTGTACCAGATGCAAGAAGTTGTATTGAATATGGTGGGCTTATATGTAGAGAGAGGAAATAAAACAAAAATCAAACCTGTTTCTTTACTTGGAGAATTTTCCTCTCCAGTTCAGATGGAATCATTTTTCCCCTATTAAGATTTTAAGAAAAGGAAGACAACCGTTGTTAAATATCACTCAGATTTGTGTGAACAGCTTTGCTGGGGATTGCCAAATGAATGGAACCCTTTTTGTCCTTTTTTATCAACATGGATCATCTTTAGAGATAGTTATCATCTTTGGTCAGATAGCTCTGACCAAAGCTATTTCTGCTTTTTTCAAACACAATGTCATATAATACCAACAGGGAAAAAAGCAGGTGCCCTTCATTTCTGTGGAGGAGGCAGTTTCAGCGGTGTGGGCCAGGGCAGCTACATCATGATGTCACACTATGTCATGTCATCACTTCCATATTACCCTGGAGGAAGCCACCAAAAATTGCTGCAGCTATTGCTGTGAGTGTGCATGTGCTCCAGCCGCTGTTATGACTCAGGAATCAGCTGGAGTGAATGAACAAACACTTGGCAGCACCTTCTTGGGGTCTGGAACCTGGGATGAACCATCCTCTGTGCCCCCTGCTTGTTACACCCCTGCTCTCTTCACACCTGGGGCAGGGTGGTGATGAAAGACATCACTGTCCCCTCTGTGCAGCCTCACCACATCCCCTGCTTCCAAAATTGTTCCATTTCAGAGCATAACAAAGGCAGGGGTGGGTCCCAGCTCTGTGTGCCCGGCGCCCATGGCAGCCGCTACACTGCACTCTATGGGAGCGACGCCACTAGCTCCTAATTCTAAATCTGCTTGTGTACTGTGCTTTTGCCTCTCTTCCCCATTAAATACGAGCACTTTAAGACTGATCTGAACATAAATTTTGGATTTCTGCTGCTTGCTCCTGATCCCACCTTTCTTCCTTCATTATAGGAGAGTTGGAGATATCTGGAACAGTTAACACAAAATGATGTGCAATTCAACTAATTATGGCAATAGTCTACTTACAATGCACAAAACTTGCTCAGATCTTCCCTAAAAAGAAAAAAGATCACCAAATACCCACAGCTTCTTTTGAAGCTTGTACCTAACATGATTCTAGCATGCAAGCCTATAAAAGAAGCTGAAGAAAACAACCTCAGTACAAAAGAAAAAAAAAGTCATAGGACATATTGGAGGGTGTTACCTTTCATCACACTTGACAGCAATAACATTATCCATTCCGATCCCAAGCACTGCTGCCGCTTTCTTTACCGAATAATGGCTCTTAGAAGTTTAAAGATGAAAAGGTTAAATAGAGGAAATAACCCCAAACACTCATGAGAGTACAAACATTACTTCAGAATTGCTTCTGTCTTCAAGAATTACATGTTTCTTCATTGAAGAAAGATTATGTTAGGATTTCAGCCACTTTTACCTGGGTAATGTCAATAGGACTATGATTCAACTTAATTATTACTTCAATGATTGATCTGGTGATCAGGTTGAAAGCTGGAACTGATAATGTTGTCTCTGCTTGTTGCTAGCACCTTAATAACACTTCCAGACTTAGAGTTTGTTGCACTGGGCAATAAAGGGTTGGGCAGCCCTATCCTAAACTTCCTAGAGCCCACAGCCCCAGCAGTACTGAAATGGCTACTGCTGGATCCTATGGGCACCAAGACACCCTTACTCCCTTACCCCAGGTAGATTGCATCTGGCAGCAATGGGTCTCATTGTCTCAGCAATGGGACTCCTTGGTTAGGAACCAGTGAGACCCTCAGAACACCCTCCAGTTGTGTTTGGATGGTCTGGGGTGAGCCTGAAACTGCAGATTCTAAACCCATGGGTTCTGAAATCCGTGGGTCCTGAATCCATGGATATAGTAGGCCCACCTTTAAAGGATTGTAGCTCTAATGAGAAGCCATGGCTAATGGCCCAGTGGGTCAAGGAAGCCGATAGAAAAGTTTGGGAACCTCTTGACTAGGGAATTAAACAAGGGCTTAAATCCATATGGAATCTTGGGCCATCTTTTTGGATCCTGGCCTAGAAAACAGACTAGGACTTTCAGGGTGCAATCCTAACCTGGAGTTAGGCCGACAAAGTTTGGCCAGCACAAGGGACACCATAAAGTATGTTTGGACCAGCACACAAAAGTGTGGCATCATTCCTGACTCCGAGAGTGGTCCAAATTCCCTTTAGGGTGGCCCTTGTGCCAGCCAAACTTTGCTGGCGTAACTCCAGGTTAGAACTGAATCCTCAGACACAGCAAAGCTGGTCTTTTTCCTTAGCGATGCCCCCCCCCCAAGTCATTTGGATATCAGTGAAATTTCTTTTGCTAGTGGAGCAGAAGTTCCTGGTTAGACCTCTATAAACCGTTTGTTTTATGGTTAATGCCTCACAGTCTATATGCCAATAAATGTTTGTCTTATCTTAGCTAACAAGCATTTCACAGAAAAGTTGGTTTATTATTAGGTTTATGGAGGTGATGTAGAATGATGCACATGAAGATTATTAAAATTCATCATTGTATGATCACAGTAAAAATTATAAGAATTTACAGGGAATTCTTGCAAGTGCATACTTACATGTTCAGAAACAAAGAGTGCAATGTTTGGAAGAGCTGCCATGCCTTTTGTTTTAATCTCAGGGAACCGTTGATAACGGGCAACTAAAATGCTGTAGAGGTTTGATATGCTGCCCCCTGGAAGACAAAGACAAAATATGCTTTCACTTGGATAGTTTATTCTTGTTGGAAATGAAGGATCCAGCTGACTAAATCAGATCCTGTACTTCCAAATGTAGTTCTGTTTAAGGGCACAATCCTAACCTAGAGTTAGGCTGGCACAGTTATGCTGACTAACACAATAGTTTCCACAATAGGTTGAAATTATGCAGGCGTGTGGACATGCAAATGCACTCACACGTGCATGAGACACTTGAGGTTGATTACCTTGATTAGTAATCAACTTCAAGTGTCTCATGTGTGTGTGAGTGCATATGCATGTCCACTCGCCTGCATAATTTCAACCTATTGTGGAAACTATTGTGTCTTCATTGTGCTTCGTAGCTTTAAATGCCAACACCTCAGATACATTTGAATAATGGTTTGTATAAGTGCTCAATAATTTTAATATACTTACCAGGAGAAAATACTCCGTCTGCTTCACTTTCTCCCCATCCAATAATTTCATGCATTTTTTTTATTAAGATCTCCTCCATTACAATGAATACTGGAGCAATTTCGTAAGTAAACCTGAGGTTTTAAAGCCACCGACATAGTTTAGTCAGAAAAGTAAGCAGCACAGAGGAATTAATCAAAGTGGCTTGATAAGGAGAAAGAAATGAAGAATCAATATGGATTTCAAACAAGAAATCTGGACACAGAACAAGGCTTATGACCATGCAGATGAATATGTCAAACATCAGAAATTCAGTCCCCATGGGGAAGGGGGATTTTTGCCACCCTCCCTTCCTCCTGCACCCCTCATGTCACAGTTGTGTTTGCTCAAGAGCGTCCAATAACTCTTAGAAGCAGATTATTGACAGATGCAGCAGGTTGAGAGAAGGGGAGATTGTCAAGAATTGTCCTCTCTTTGGCATGTGGAAGCATGTTCACTCATGGATCAACTTCAAATACTACCCATAACAGCCAAGTTAAAATCTATTAGTTATGTGACTAGAGACGACAATGTGGCATTGTTATATCTAATTGTTTTTCCTTTTGTGTTGCCTGTACTTTTAAAAATTGTTTAAAGGACTGTTTCCCAGGCAGGCAATATATAATGCAACTATACAGTGCATAACATGAGCCAAGTCCAGAGATTATGTAATTAATTTTCTCTTTGATCAAAATCTCCTTTTGATCATCCTGCACCTTGCCCATGTACAGTTGTTCTTTTATCTCTTCTTATAGTGATATTGAGAGCCACGTGCGGGACAGAGTGGTAGGCCACAATCCCACAGTCAAAAGCTCTCCACAACCTGAGTTCAGTCCCGGCAGAAGTTGGATTCTCAGGTAGCCGGCTCAAGATTTACTCAGCCTTCCAAGGTCAGTAAAACAAGTACCCCAGCTTGCTGGGGGGTAAAGATAACTGGGGAAGGCAATGGTAAACCACTCCATACCACAAAGTCTGCCTAGCAAATATTGTGATGTAACATCACCCCATGAATCAGTAATTACTTGGTGCTTTGCACAGGGGAATACTTTACTTTTATAGTCATATTGGAGAGTTGTAGCCAAATTCACAATGTGACACTGTAATGGTGCTTGAGAGGAGACCATTGGGTGCCCACTGGGTAAAATAAATACCATTGCACAGGTCAAATGAGCAGTGCTAGTTCATAGAGAACCAAGATATCATGGCTCACCACAGAATACAAGCAGTATTCCACTGTTATCTGGAAGTGTGGAAAGGGCCATTTCAGTAGCAATCATGGCTGTGCTTGTTGAACTGCTGCCATGATATGATTTTCATGCTTTGGCTGGTACCCAACGAGCTGCTTGGATAATGGGTTTATATTTGTCTGGCAGATGTAGTTGTTTATTTATTATTGAATTTGGTAATTACTGTAATCTATCATTCTTGAAAAGCAATTGTGTTTTGTTTTTATTATGCCCTAAATAGATTGAGCTTAGAATACCTTGCAGCCCAATCCTAACCTGGGCTGGCACAATGGGGCCAAGTGTCAGAAAAACTGAAGATAGACCAAGATGAGGAGAATACACTCTCCGTGACTATTGTGTACAAAATAGAAAACTGCAGAACGCATAACTCTCATAGCAAAACCAAATAAGTTTGGTTGAAATCAGTGGAGTTTTTGCCAACATTTGCAATTTCAAGGTTGAATTTGAGCTGCCTTTAGACTCCAGGTCATTCAGGCATTTTAACAGTATTTACAATGCTATCTTTAAAATCAAATATTAGGCATCAGGACTATCTATTGTGAAAATCAATGTCTTTAATTCTGAAGGGAAATTTTTGGACACTGAGCTTTTGACATAATCCTATTGTCCAAATTGAGTCAATAAGCTATCTTTGAGCCATACCTTTACTGGAATTTTTGGAATTTTCTAGAATTTTGCTCATACTTGAAGTGACATCATGTAAGAAATTATAAAAGTTGAATTATGAAAGAATCATAATTCTTTCCAAGTCACCTCTTATAAATTTTTAAACCACGCCCATTTTGTTACAGTCCACTGTGTAGATTAATTCTGCCATTCATGTGATGGATGTGATTATGGAGAGAATGATTCTATTCATAGACAATTACTCAGCTCAGACAGAACATGAAACCACCATTTCCTGCTCTGAGAACAAGACTTGGAGAGTTACAGTTTCATATACTCCCCCCTTTTCATTTGTTAGAGAAGGAAATGTACCAGTTTCACTTTGAACTAAATTGCGGTTTCCTGTTATGTATAAACTTGGAGAGGATCTGATGCCATGGTTTGTACTTGGGAAAAACAAAACCAGCTCTGATTTGAAGGAGTTTGGGCTTGCTCTTGTTTCATAATTCTGGGGGATTTAAGCTCCCCCATACCTTTTCCGTGATGGTTCAAAATGTGTCTGCTTTATCTGGCGTTTGGATGATGGATAAATGTCAGCCCTCTGAGCCTCTATAATAGTGCTGTGGCTTGGCTCCTTCTTTCTGGACCAAAGAGTTACCCCTCCCCATGGTTTTACTGTATTTCTGTGTGTATGTGCGGGGGGGGGTATTTATAAAATGAATTTACCTATTGTTTTCGCAATGGAGAGAGGTGAAAAGCGGAGTGCCACAAGGATCGGTCTTGGGGCCGGTGCTTTTCAACTTCTTCATAAATGATCTGGAGACAGGCATAAGCAGCGAGGTGGCCAAGTTTGCAGATGACACAAAAATTTTCCGGGTGGTAAAAACCAGAAGGAATTGTAAAGAGCTCCAGAAGGATCTCTCCAAGTTGGAGGAATGGGCAGCAAAATGGCAGATGCGTTTTAACGTAGACGCGTGTAAAGTGATGCACATTGGGGCAAAAAATCAAAACTTCACCTATAGGTGAATGGGTTCTGAGCTGTCTGTGACAGGAGAGAAATCTTGGGGTGTTGGTAGACAACTCGATGAAGGTGCCGATCCAGTGCGCGGCAGCAATTAAGAAGGCCAATTCCATGCTTGGGGTAATTTAAAAAGGGATTGAGAATAAAAGTGCCAATATTATTATGCCAGTGTACAAATCGATGGTAAGGCCATATCTGGAGTATTGTGTCCAGTTCTGGTCACCACATCTCAAAAAGGACATAGTGGAGCTGAAAAAGGTACAGAAGAGAGCGACAAAAATGATTACGGGGCTGGGGCACCTCCCTTATGAAGAAAGACTGCAGCGTTTGGGGCTCTTCAGCCTAGAAAAAAGGCACCTGAGGGGGGACATGATTGAGACAAAATTATGCCTGGGAGGGGTAGAGTGGATAGAGGGATGTTCTTTTCCCTCTCTCACAACACCAGAACCAGGGGTCATCCGCTAAAACTGAGGGTTGGGAGAGTTAGAACAGATAAAAGAAAATACTTTTTTTACATAGCTGGCAATTAAACTGTGAAACTCCTTGCCACAGGGGTGGTGATGGCATCTTGCCTAGATACCTTTAAAAGGGGATTGGACAGATTTCTAGAGGAAAAGTCCATCATGGGCTTTAGGCCATGATGGGTTGTCCAACTCCTTACGTTAGTAGTAGGCTACTTCAGAATGCCAGGTGCATGGGAGTAGCAACAGGATGCAAGCATCTTGTTGTCTCGTGTGCTACCTGAGGCCACTGTGTGATACAGGAAGCTGGACTAGATGGGCCTTTGGCCTGATCCATCAGAGCTCTTCTTATGTTCTTATACATTATACATTATATTGTTGAACTTTGTAAACAGCCTTAGGCATTTACTTCAACATGGGAAAGGCATTATTTTTTCTCTCCAAATAATAATTCAATTTACAGAACAGTCCTATTCAGGTCTACTCAGAAGGAAGTCCCACTGTATTCAATGGGGGCACCACTGCATATGTGCAGGGGATAAAGATAAGTGGGTTGGAGGGGGAAGAAAATGGGCAGGGAGGGGGCAGATCGAGGCCAGAAGGGGGTATTATCAGCACCAAGGGTGCTGTAGACATCCTATATCCCTTACCAGCCTTGATCCACCTTCCTGGGCCCACTTAAACTTGTATCAGAAAAGTAGCTGGCACAGATTCAAGTAGACCCAGTGGGGCAATGACGGCTTACCCTTGGGCAAATGAGCAAATGTTCCCTTACCTGTAGGAGACCTCAAGGGCCTGCAACTCTCCTATGAGATGTGGCATGTGCCCCATTGGTGAGGCTGCATAGATGCAGGGGAAGATCAGTAGCACTGGGCTGCTAAACTAATATACAATCCAAGAGCTGGAGTATCGCCCATTTATTATATTTACTTACATGTTTGTATTTGCTGTGGCTGTTAGCCATTCCCCAACAAGTCCTATCATGTCAAGGCCACTGGAGAGTTGGTTGAAATAGCGAGGGTGTCCTTAAAATATATATAAAAATAAAAATAGATGGTGGTTTTGGAAGAAATTATCGGAAGGTTTCAGCAAAGCTCCCAATGAACTTGGGCAGTTTGAAGGTGCTGTGAAAAGAAAATAAAGCCCATATACCAAACCTTAAAGGATTGCTACAAACTCAGACACAGCAGGTCATAGCACTGTTTGTACGTGTGTTGTGGGGAGAAGGACTGCTAGCAAAAAGGATGCTTTGGGATTATGGCAGGTGATGGGCAATCCAATCCAGAGCTACAAAACATAACAGCTACTGCTGCATCTAGCAGCAGCCAGGAAGCCATCAGAGGCTCCTCCAAGGAAGGGAACATTTGTCCCCTTCCCCTGCATAAGCTCAGAGACCCACCAATAGGTCTCCTTGCATATGTGCCAGCTATTTAGCCAGCGCAGATGCAAGGGCTTCCATGTCAGACTGGAACTGGTGGCGAAGGTCAAACCACCCATGCTGGAATGTTCTGGATTGGGCCCTAAATCAGATTATCCACTTAAATATATACAAAATGGAAAGTGGCTCTAACAAATGACAGTCTTTCCTTTGGACATGAGAGTGGGTGGTTGGAGAGGGGAAAGAGCATAATCATTGCAGATATTGTCCTTAACTCAGGGCCAGCCCATCAGGGTCAGCCCACCATGGCCAAACAGGCCATGTTTAAGGGGTTCATGCTGGTTACAGGGGCCGTTCTGAAGATCCTTGCAGCCTCTGGAAGGTCTCTGCAGCGTTCAAAGATCTTTTGGTTCTTCCTGCTGCACTCTGATGGCTTCTTGAGGCAGGGCCAGAGCAGGCTCTGACTGTGCCTGGGGCAGTGCAGTGATGAAACATATTACTGCATCCCCCCCTCCGTGCAGCTCCCTTGGCGGCGCCCATGGCAGGCACATCACCGCACCACATGGCACCTTAAGGGTCTCTGCTAGATTCTTCTGATGGCAGGTAAAGTACCTCTTGCATCTAACCCCATTGATCCCATAGGATCAATAGTTCATTATTTGTGAATTCGCTGTCTGAGGATTTCCAGGAACCTGACCTAGTGGATATTGAGGATTGACTATATATACACAACAGAGTGCCCATTACCTGTTTTAACTCCATATTTTAGGGTATCCCTACAGTCGACAAGGATTTGTTCCAAGGGCTGTGGCTGATCAGAGAGCTCCAGGCTGAAGCCCTCCAGCCCTTCTAGAAGCTGATGAGGGTGATGGAAATCCAGCACTTTACTCTTCCCATCATGGGTCTTTTTGATATAGCTCAGGAGAATATCCACCACATCATGAAGAAAGTGTTCTGTGATTCTTTCACCATTCCTTGCTGGGAGCAGGTCTGGGAGACAACAAAACAACACAAGGAAATGAAATCGAGGATGTGGGAGGAGCTATGCCATAGGATGGCTACGCTGCCCAGGGATTCTCTCTGAAAATGTTATCTCAGCTACATAAGAGTGCAGGAAACCAAGAAGCTCCCTTTCACTCCAGGTAAAAACCAGCTCCTACCTCAATAAGCCGGGGGAAGGGTGCGGTTTGTGGACCCCAGTGGCCTCATTGAGGTAACTGCTTTCCTCTGCTTCCCAAATGGGTCTGTTTGGATCTGCACCAGCTGTTTTGCTAGCTCAAGTCCATATGGATCTAGGTTGGGGGACTGAGACCAAGAAGGGGGATGGGATATCAATGGAACTGTCCCAGCAAACACTACCCCCTTCAAGCCTTGACACCCGCTCTTGTCCCAGTGTCCATCCCATTCTTCCCCCTTCCTGCCCCATTCTGCCCATCCCCCATCACCTGTGCCAACTTACTGGCATCAGGGCTTCTCTAGTGGCCACTAGTGCACAGCTGCAGCTACTAGCTGCTGCCAGTGGTGGCCTGACTGTGCAGAATGGCGGGCCATGCTTTGCTGTAAAGCACCCTGCACCACAATCCTGCCCTAGGAAAGGCAGCGCTGCTTGCCTTCCATTGCCATGTCTAGTGGGAATTCACGGATTGGTGAGTCTAAGTTGTACATAGACATCTGCCCATGCACCTGTGCAGTGTGCAAGGCTACCCCCACAAACACATCTATTAAAAATAGGAATAAGATCGTTGGTATTAAAATAAAATACAGTACTAATATTACCTGACTCATAGATGTTTGAAAAATTTGTCATAAAGTTCTCAATGGTAGAACTGTTGTCTTTCTCTTCACTTTCTCTCTGGAAGCTAGAGAGTTGCTTTTGCCTCATTTGAAGGTGTTCAGTGTGACTCTGTTCATCTGAGAAAGTATCATCAGCAGAATTTTTTAAAGTCAATATTGAAATATAAGTAGGCCTCTTAAATAGCCATGCCAAATCAAAGCTGTGCTACTCTTACAGTGAAAACAGATAAAATATTGCACCAGAAGTCATAGCAAGTTCTTCAATTCCCAGGAAACATCTGCCTTCACAACTGAAATAAGCAATTTTTTTCAGCTGCAATCCTATCCACACTTTCTTGGGAGTAAGCCCCACTGAACACAATGGCTTCTGAGTAGACATACATAGGCTTGTGCTCAGTGGTGGTATTCAAATAAATTAACAACCGGTTCTATGACGTCATAGCCGGAGCAAAAAAAAACCCAAAGACAGCTGAGGTAAGCAAGTGGGCAGGGCCCGGCCATTTACAACCGGTTCTATAGAACCTGGGAGAACCCCCTGAATAACACCACTGCTTGTGCTGTCATACTAGCTAACTCGATACTGCTTCCTGATGGATGAAATCTTACACTTGGTTGGCTGGTGTATAGGTAGGCATATATTTATTCTCTCTATATACGTAGGCAGATCTGTACCCTTTTCCAGTACTGTTTGTGTACACATCTGTCAACTGAGCATAATACTTCATCAGTTGGTGAAATTGCAAAATCATAAGGTTGGATGGAACCTACAAGATCATGAAGTCCAATGCCTGTCAATGCGGCCTGTTGACAGCAACCTGAACCAGCCTCTTCTGAAAGATATCCAAGAATGGAGAGTCTTCCACCTTCTGAGGAAGACTGCTCCACTGCCGAACAGTTCATACCATCAGAAAGTTCTTCTGAACGTTTAATTGAAATCTCCCTTGTAATTTAAACTCATTTGTCGTGGTCCCACCCTCCAGAGCAACAGTAAACAAATCTACCCCCTAGTTATTTATAGTGATCATGTCCCCTCTTAACCATCTGTTCTTCAAAACATACCCAACGCTTTCAACCTGTCTTCATAGGAGATGGTCTCCATTCCCCTCACCATTCTAGTCATCGTCCTCTGGACTCATACAATTTGTCAATCTCCCTCTTAAACTGCAGCACCCAGGCATCAACTGACTGTGGGCACAATCCTAACAGGCTTAGTGTTGGCAGTACGCTCTTACCGCCAGCACTGGTATTGCAAAAGCGCTGTAAGGCAGTTCTAGTGCGGCAGTATGTGCATGCTGCCAGTGCTCGGCCCTAGTGCCAGGGGGACGTGGCACAGACCTGCCTGGTGATAAGTTTAACTGCCATCAGCGGTGTGCCCTTTTGGAGTGGGGAGGAAGGTGTGGGGAAGGCGGAACTGGGCAGGAGGAGGGGCGAAGCAAGCCCAGATGGCATGTGAGACTGGTGCCATATCCAATCCGCTGTGTGCTGGCAAAATAGCCTGTGCACACTAGTGGAGGCCCATTGCTGGGCTAGCACCCTTACCTAAGGAGCCTCCAATGGCTGGCACAGCTCTCATTGGATGCAACAGTAGTTGTTTTGGCACCGCTGCTCCTATGGGGGCCGGGCAGCTGAGGATTGTGCTGTGAAGCAGAAATGGGTGCCGGTTTGCAACTGAATGCTAAAATAATTATGTAAGTGTTTAAGGCGCCCACAAGGCCCTTTGTTGCTTCTGATATAACAGAATGAATAATGATACAAACAATGACATCATGCAATATGTATGAGAGTATTTTAACTGCAGCATAACACAAATGAAAAAAAGTTGTGTATTTTTGCAGTGAACAAAGCATTGCTCCTTTCTCACAGCCAGACATCGTGCCTTAAAGGCATTCTGGCAAAAGGCTGAAGTCATCTCTCCCGGTTCTCATGCATTCTGTACTCTCACCTATTATTCTTTGCTCTTTGCATATTTCAAGCAACACAATGAATCCCTGAAATGAGACCTTGTTCTAAACAGAAACAAAATTCTATGGCAGCTTCTAAGGGATAGCAAAATACAATGCTTGCTCTTGCCATTCTGTAGCGCACGCCATAGAATTTGCTTCCTAGATGAAACAAAAGCTATAAAAACAGTGTTGCGACCAGCCCTACCTGAGGTATTTTGGCATCCAAAACCAAGAATTGAATGATCCCTGACTTCCCCCTCCTCTTCCTTCCTTCAATAGATCTTGCAGTTTTCTGGGTTTAACAAATCCTTACCTCCATTTAGTCCACGGCATGCTCTCACGCCCGACCTCATTTATTTATCCACCTTACACCCCAGTCCTATCTTCAGCTGGCCCATTCAGCATGCTATGGCCTGGCAGGGGACCATACCAGAGCAGAGAGGCTTAAAAAAAAACAAGAATTTTGGAGGATGTGGAGATGAAAGAATGCAGCCACCAGGAATGACCCTGCTCCTTTTGTTTGCATTTAGGGAATGTATGGAAGAAACATACAAAGAAGGTTTTAGGTATAGATGTTCCGATGCCGTGAGTCTTTTCAAACTCTCCACTCAGCTTATGAGGAGTGTCTCTGCTGCATGAGCTTCACCTTGCTATGCTGGACTGTGAGTGCAATCCTAACCCGGAATTAGGCTGGCACAAGATAGGCCAGCAAAGTTTGGCTGGCACAAGGGCCACCATAAAGCACGTTCGGACCACTCTCGGAGTCAGGGAGGATGGCACACATCTGTGTATTGGCCGCTCTGACTCCAAGAGTTGTCCAAACATACTTTATAATGGCCCTTGTGCCAGCCAAAGCTTGCTGGTCTAACTTGTGCTGGCCTAACTCCAGGTTAGGATGGCGCCTTGAGATGCATTCCTTCCTGAGCACATCCCCTGCCCTGTGAATAGTTGCCCAAGGTAGAGCGCAATCCTAAACTGGAGTTAGGCCGGCATAAACTAAGCCAGCAAAGTTTGGCCAGCACAAGGGCCACCATAAAGCATGTTTGGACTACTCTCAGAGTCAGGGAGGATGGCTCATGTCTGTGTGCTGGCCTCTCTGACTCCGAGAGTGGTCCAAACACGCTTTACGGTGTCCCTTGTGCTGGCCAAACTTTGCTGGCTTAGCTTATGCCAGCCTAACTCAGTTTAAGATTGCACCCGCAGTCACCTCCTGGTGACGGGAATTTGAAATTCACAAATAATTATAGCATTTCTGTCTCTTCTCTGAATCTTTCCCTGAGCAGGCGAAAAGGAAAAAAAGCAGTTTGGAGTGGATGTTTGTTTTTTATCTGAAAGATATCGAAAGAAGAAAGCTTCCTCTTCCTTGCCTGTCTACCTGCGTTTCACTCAGAGACACAGTTTGTCCCCTCGCTGCTTTGGGTTAAAAATAACCCACCCATCCTTCCATACATAAAGGAAAGAATCTTCAAACTCCACATAAGCTATAGCTTTTAAGCTTTAGAGATGGTGGTTAACTTGACTTGGCAGCAAAAGGGCTGTGAAATGCTGATATTCTTGAACACTAAGGTCACAATCCTAAACTGAGTTAGGCCAGCATAAACTAAGCCAGCAAAGTTTGACCAGCACAAGGGCCACCGTAAAATATGTTTGGACCACTTTCGGAGTCAGAAAGGCCAGCACACAGACATGAGCCATCCTTTCTGACTCCAAGAGTGGTCCAAACACGCTTTATGGTGGGCCTTGTGCTGGCCAAACTTTGTTGGCTTAGTTTATGCCGGCCTAACTTCAGTTTAGGATTGCGCTCTAAGATTGAAGGGACAGGACAGAGAGTGCAATCCTAATCTGGAGTTAGGCCAGCACAGTTAGGCCAGCAAAGTTTGGCTGGCACAAGGGACACCTTAAAGCATGTTTGGAGTCAGGGAGGATGGTGCACGTCGGTGTGCTGCTCTCTCTGACTCTGAGAGTGGTCCAAACATGCTTAACGGTGTCCCTTGTGCTGGCCAAACTGTGCTGGCCTAACTGTGATGGCCTAACTCCAGGTTAGGATTGCACTCAGAAAGCCTTAAACATCAGCATATCTATACAGATTTTTCCATTGTAGTCAAATGGTCAGAACTATTCGTAAGAAAGGTTGGTTCATAGGGGTGAATCATCTGCACTGGCCTTGGCTAAATTGTTGGACCATTACTTGGGCAGACTGTAGCCAGAGTATGGCTGCATAATAAGTACCGGTACGGCAGTGTAGTGCTCACAGCTAGCACCTGCGCATTGCCCTTACTGCCTAGAATGGCTCTAATTCCATGTTAATCAGCACATTGTGGCACCTGCAATACTTAATGCAACTATGAATCTGGGCATCCCTCCTGAAAAGGGCATTCCTTGAGCATCCCTTGTTGGTCTTCTTCATGTTATTGTCACATTTCTTACTAGTTATTGGATGTTCACCTTATAATCAATCAATCAACTCAACTTATAATTGCTCAACTGAGAACCATCACTCCCACCTGCACAAAGAAGGTGGGACAGGATTTCACAAATATCCGGTGAAAAATCTGACAACTGTATTGCTCCAATTGCTTTTTGCTGAGATTTCTCCAGAGGTCAGAAATAAAATTTACATATTTAATGCCTGGATTTTGCCGACAAAAGAAAGTAAGAAATTTGCACACATTTATCTAAATGTGCAGAATCACACCTGCTACAAACTGAAGTCCGCATTATTATGTGTCAGCTCCCAGTTTCAACCAATTTCATTTGGGGCATTTTATGGCATAGACATATACTACCATTTTGATTTGTCATTTAAAAATGCATTGTACTGCAAATGCAAAGCTAATCTCACTTTGCTAGACTCTTATCAGAATACATTTATACCTTGTGTGAAAACGCAAGAGAGGTAAAGTGCCTACTTCTTTGCACTTTATGCAAAATGATAGTGAAATAATTAAAAAAAATTTTTTCTCCCCCTCATTCTATCCTTTTCATCATTTGTCAAAAACCTTTCTCAATTCTACTGCTATGGGCACAATCCGAGCCTGGAGTTAGGCTGGCACATGTGCCGGTCCAGCAGTGGCACAAACGCACTGTAAAGTGCATTTGCACCATTCTCGGAGTCAGGGAGGCTGGCACACGGATGTTCTATCCAAGAGTGGTCCAAACGTGCTGTATGGTGCATTTACGGCATACCTGGTAATCCAGATTAGGATTGTGGCCCCCAACCACTGCACTGAAAAACCATCTAGGATTTTTTTTTTAAGCATTTGTAAAACAAAAAACAAAAATAGAACTTCCTGTACAAATCCACAATCACCGTGTTTCAAAGCACAGATTGAAATGTTATATGGCCAGTAAAATTTACTTTACAAAGAGCACAATCCTATGCATGCTTACTCAGAAGTATGCCTCATTGTGTTCAATGGAATTTACTCCCAGGAATGTATGCCTAGAACTGCAGCCTAAGATACTGCACTTTGTTATTCCTCTTGATAAATTTGACATCTTCTTTTCCAGCTGTCTGGAATGGAAGTATTTTTCATTCCTAGCACTTTTCTACAACCCTAAATGAGTCACATTAAACAGCAGGTGATTTTTGAGAAATGCTTCCGTGATTGCAAGACCTTATCAGTCAATAAGGGCCCAGCCTGTCATCCTGTTTTTGCCTTCTTCCCCTTACCTGTCTTCTACAATCAAAGACAGAATTACACTTTCTGACCCAAGCAGTCATCAAAACACTTCGACAGATTTCTTTCACTTCACAAGGTGTACCGTTGCAAAACCTGTGCAGGCGGAAAGAGCAGCCGGCTTCCAAACTATCTCACCCTTGCTTAGCTACAAAAACAATCCTACACTGACTGCTATTTTTAAAAATCTGGATGAGTGAGAATTTTGATAACAAGATCAGGGAGTGGAATGGTTATATACTTACTTGTTGTGTGGGTTACCCTCCGGAAATCCATCTCTGTGCCTCACTGTATAACCATGCACCACAGAACAGGGTCCAGAGTAGAAGAAAGTACAACGTCACAGCACCCCAAATTTATCTGCACAAGTTTCTCTGGACTGTGTGCTGCTGAATTAATATGTTTCATTATGTAACACATAGTTTTATACTGTATTGGTTGCATGCTTGGTGCCTCGGGGCGTTCCAACTACTTGTTAAACAAGATGGGTGGAGACAAAGAATTCGGTTTTTAAAAGACCAGCAGTGACTGGCTGGTTGGTTTTGTTTTGTTTTAAGGCACTACTGCTTTAAGACTCTTTGGCTGCTGTAATCTGCTGCTGACTCAGATGTGGTAAAGCACTGTTTCCTTCTGCTAATCTCTTCCCAGACTGCTAAACCCACAGCAGCATTCATATGCCTTATTTACAATTTTGGGTGCAATCCTAATCTGGAGTTAGGTCAGCGCAGTTAGGCCAGCCAAGTTTGGCTGGCACAAGGGCCACCGTAATGCCCGCCTGGACCACTCTCGGAGTTAGGGAGGATGGTGCATGTCTGTGTGCTGGCCTCTCTTACTCCCAAGTGTTGTCCACACATACTTTACGGTGCCCCTTGTGCCAGCCAAACTTTGCTGGCCTAACTGTGTCGGCCTAACTCCGGGTTAGGACTGCACACTTAATATCAAGATTGACACCTGCCGTCTTCTGTTAGGAATATGGTGATTTCAAATGGCACAGGCAAGGGAATATGGCACACTTCCTTGCATTGCGTCAGTAGGAAGTGATGATGAATTCTTGGCATCTTTTACTCCTTCCTGCTGAACTCAAAATTAGGGTTCAGGAGGAAAGGCAGAACACATCATAAAGAGAATCATGATCACGAGCAGAAAAAAAAATATGAAGAAAAAATTATCCAAAGAAACATTTGTTGTTGTTCAGTCGCTAAGTCGTGTCCGACTCTTCGCGACCCCATGGACCACAGCACGCCAGGCCTCCCTGTCCTCCACTAGCTTCCGGAGTTCGCCCAATTTCATGTTCATTGCTTCGGTGACACTATCTAACCATCTCATCCTCTGCCGCCCCCTTCTCCTTTTGCCTTCAATCTTTCCCAGCATGAGGGTCTTGTCTAAAGAGTCCTCTCTTCTCATGAGGTGGCCAAAGTATTGGAGCTTCACATAACTAAGACCAATTCATGAGACTGGCAGCCCAATCCAGAGCTGCCCAACCACCTGGGAGCGCAGTGGCAGCCAGGCAGCATCCCGTGACAGCCATGCAGCCATGGCGCACTCCACGGGGAAAGGAGACGGTCGTCCCTTTCCCCATGGTAAGGGCACAGGGCGGGTGAGTGGTCTACTCGCTTCTATGCCGGCTATTTAGCCAGCGCAGAAGCTAGGGCCTTCATGCAAGTCCACACAGCCTTACACGGAAGTCAGGAAACAGCAGTGAGAGACTAAATTTCCTTACCACTGTGTAAACCTCCCACTTCACAATGAGCCTGGTTCTTTTTCCACTGGTGCAAGTCTGAGGAAAGAAAGAGGGTGGGGAAGCTGCAAAAGAGGGGATCAAATCTGGCATGCACCATTACCACCAGATACACACTGCAGCCTCCCTACCACATTCCTCTCCTTCACTACCCCGTTTTGCTACCTCCCAGCCCTGCACACCATCAGCAGCCATTTTGTGACAGTGGAAGTCTCTTCTGCTGTTGCAAAGCACTGTGTATAACAGCCCAATCCCGCTCCAGCACTATGAGGCCAAAACTCCCCTGTGGGATTCAGTGGACACCACATTAGAACAGCTGCATCACCATATGGGAAGTTAAGCAGGACTGGGAGTTCTAATCACTTGAGGGGAGGGGTGGCGGTTTCTCCCAACCCCCCCCTCCACATGTGTCACTAATACTATTTTAAGGATACAATCCTATATGCATTTTCCTGGGAGTAAAACCCTCTGAACACCCTCTGAACCCTCTAGACATACATAGATTAGTGCTGCAAATTATTTTTATTTATTTATTTATTTATTTATTTGATTTCTACCCCGCCTTTCTGCCCGAAGGCCCACAAGGCGGCTTACAAACAAATTAAAAGGCAATACAAGCCACACTATATACAATTAAAACATATTTTTTTTTAAAAAAACAATATTTGTAACATTTGTCACATTTGTCACAGCAGGGCAGTTGGAACAAACTGTTCTCCCCTCCACAGCTAACATTTTAAAAATCCCCTCAAGACAGTATGTGATGGAAGCACCAACATCGTGCGTAACAAAATGAGCGTACGGGCAGCGGAACCTGATTTATGGCCGTCCTGAAAGCCACTCCAACAGCACATGCGCACTGCTGGATGGATGGCAGAGAAGCTGCAGAGGCTCACCATGAACCAGGGGAGGGAGCAGTGCATCCTCACCAAGGACGATGGTGAGCTTTTGGTCGGTGGAGGAAGAACAGGGGAGGGCGGGAAGTTGTGGCACCCAGCATGGGTTCCTTGTGCCGGATGCTATCCTGTTCCTCGCCTCCCAACACATCCCCTTTCTCTCCTCCAACTGGGGCCAGCTGAAGAACTGGTGCAGATCTGAGAAGACCCATCAGCACGAGGGAGCCTACTTCCCCTTATCTCTCCCAAGCCGCCTGATCTCACCCACCCGCCTCGGCAGGATGCAGCGCAAGCCTTTTTGCTGGAAAAGGATAGGATTGGTCTATTATAACCTGCTTCTCCTTCAAGTAGTTCAGGGCACTGCCCAGTGGTGAAATTCAGCCAGTTCTCACCAGTTCTGCAGAAACCGGTTGTTAATTTTAGGTTGGGAGAGGGAAGAAAGGCAGTGGCCACCCTGAAGGCCGCCCTGAAGGACATAGAACCGGTTGTTAATTTATTTGAATCCCACCACTGGCACTGCCTCTGTTTTATCCTGACCATAATGTTGCTTTGCAGCAGTGATGTCATGCAGGGGGTACGCGGGGGTACGCGAGTACCGGTTTCTAGGATTACAGCTGGCCCCGCCCATTCGCCCACCCACTCGTCGACTCCGCCCTCTGCAACGTTTGAATTTCCTGCATGTTTGAGTTGCCTGCATGTTCTCAGAGCCAGGCAGGCAGGCAGGCAGCGAGCGGAGCCTTTCCTTTCCTTGCCACTGAAAAATGAGTTGCTCTGGGGTTTTAACATGATGCCAGGCCTCCTTAACATGTTCTGGGGGGTGCTGTGGAATACTGTTGCAACTGTTGGGTCAGTTTAAACTCATCTGAGGCCTCAAAAAGGGCTTTTTTCATGTCCCTTCCTGCCACGACATCACTTCTGGCTTATGACGTCACTTCCGGTGGGCGGGTCCCGACATGTGCCAATCAAAAGTGAGTACCTGTTCTTAAATCATTTAGATGACATCACTGCTTTGCAGTGACGGTGTGAACAGTCAGTTTGAAAAAAAAAATGCAAAACAATAATTATCTTCCATTTCCCTCCAAACTTAACAAAAAGTAACATATTTGCTTCATTTACCAAATTCTCCTTTATGCTTAATAAAGCCAAATGGGCAGCCCAATCCTGAGCTGCCTGGGTGCCGTGGGCACAGTGGTAGCCAAACAGCCAGATAGCCTCCAGGAGAAGAGGACACTGATTCCCTTCCTTCAGGGAAAGCCATCTTCAGGGAAACGGGACTCCTCAACGCCTGGCTATTTTGCCGGTGGAGAATGGAGCAGCCGCTTGTTGGGATGCCTGGCCTGAGGAAGGGGAAAAGATCCAGCAGTGGAGGTCACTGCCAGTCCCACCTATGCTCCACCCCTCCCCCACCTAGTTCCGCCCCCTCCGCCTGCCCAGAAAGCATGCACCGTTGGCAAATTCACTGGTCGCCAACTCCATTTGGGCAATTTGGGGCATGAGGGGATGGCACGGGACCAGCTCAGGCAGTAATGGCTTACTGCTGGCTCTGGAAGTGCCTTACAGCACCTTTACGACATCAGTGCAGGCAGTATGCTTGTGCCTCTTGTGCTGTGCCTGATAAGGTCGGGCCCTAACTAATTTATACTTAGTAAGGTTATATTTTCTACTCATGCCTTTCAGTTATTCTCAGAGGATCACATAATTTCTCGTGCCTTACTTTCACATCCTTGTTAAGTGCCTTTCATCCCATTTTCTTTAATTTAATAGATGATCCTTTCATTTTTCTGGACCATTTTATCATGTTTTCATCAAATCCCTTTGTACATTTCCTAGCGAAGCCATCACGTGTTCTTTTGTTTCACTGATGGGAACGGGAGTAATCAGCCAGACATTAACTACAAGTCCCTTAATATTAAAAGTAATTACAGTATATCAGTAAGGAAGTAAGGAGATAAAATTTCACAATAATTTTTATTCTCAATGGGCTACTGTAGCAAGGGCTTCTCATGTTTGGCAAGAAGATCAAGTAACCTTTATAATTATATGGGATTTTTTTTTAAACCAACCCTAAAACTGTGAAATGTTAAATAGTTTATGAAGTAGTTTAATAAAAGATGTTTGGGTCACATTATTAAGCATGAGAGTATTTCTCCTATAAGTAGACTTATAGCTCAAACCTATTTAAGCCCCCAGCCTCCCGCCCTTGCCAATGCATTGGAGAGCACCCTGCATCCTGGGGCGGGGGTCGATCCTGGAGGTCTCCTCTGGTCAAGGAAACATTTGTTCCCTGGCAGAAGTCGTGGTGGTAAACCTCGGCTGCCACAGTGGCTACGACCCTGGCACCCCCACCCACAGCCACTGTAAACCTGCATTGGGACAGTCAAAGGTAGACTGAAAAATAAAACAGCCACGTTTCAAAGAAGATTCAGGATGATTTGGAACCTGCTGTAGAATGTCCAAAGAAGTTCTCAAACATTTTAGACCAGGGCCTACTTTCTAGAATGGTACTCGTGTTGGGACTTCCCAGAAGTGATCTCATTAACTTGGAAGTTATGTCATAGGTGGAAGTGACATCGTCAGGCAGGAAGTGCTGTCATTCTGATGTAATCAAATGACGCTCCTGGAATGCAAACTGGCATTCTTGGACTGCAGCAATTGCACAACTATGAAACATCTCTGACAGAAAACAAGATGAGGACAAAATATGATGTAAAAGCACTGATCTAAAAACAAAATTTTAAAAAATCCTCACTTGAAAATTCAAACTGTTGACACTCACAAAAGGAATAGAGCAAGAGTAAGGTGTGCAGTTTCCAAGATGGCTGCTTCTAGCTTTTTGTGTCCTACCTGACATCAGGTCACAACCCACCAAGTGGGTTCCGACCCACAGTTTGAATAACACTGCCCTAAACAATGATAATTAATTAATGGTAGTTCTATTTTTATTGCCTGAGGTTCACTGCTTCAACCTGGCTAGCCCTGGATAGTCAAAGGGTCATTGCCAGCTGGGTAATACTTCTCCTTCACAATGTGTGTCCTCCATCTTACACACTCAGAATCAATTTGACAAAAGCTATAATTATCAGTACATTTTGATTGTTAGGCATAGATTCTGACTCCAAATTTATGGTTCAAGAGAAAAATTTATTCATGTATTTGCAAATACGGATGGCAAGGGAAAAACAAACAAATCAAGCCACAAGCCACACCCTGTATAATTGGGCGTAACAATTTATACCCCTTAGGCGTGTTCTCATTGGTCTCAACTCAACCAATCAACAATATTTAAACAGAATATTTCAGACCTCCTACTGCATAACTCCTTGACATGTGCTCCCATCCTCTCTACGTATACCTACATACAACCAGTGGTGGGATTCAAATAAATTAACAACCGGTTCTATGGCCTTCAGGGCGGCCGCTGCCTTTCTTCCCTCTCCCAACCTAAAATTAACAACCGGTTCTGCAGAACTGGTGAGAACTGGCTGAATTTCACCACTGCATACAACGTATGTTAATACAAAACTGGATTTAATGAGAAGGAGGTACGGCGTAATATTTATGAGAGCTATTTATGCATGCCCCCTTCATTCTCCTTCAAGGCTAACTCTGTTATCTGGCTCCTATGAACTTTAGGTTTTGTTTCTCTCTGTATCAGCTTAGGAATTGTTGGGATATTGAAGTAAGGCCCTGGGAATTTATAGGCCTGAATGGAAAGGCTTATCACTAGGCCTTGCAGACCAGCAGTAAAGTGCTAAGTCATTCTGACTCTGCTTTAGCCTGGTAATGAGATCATGTGATCTCGGGTGGAATGTTGGAGACTATTTAATCAGGCCCAGGAACACTTGTTGCTAGTTCTGCTTTCTGTTTCTCTCTCTGTGTGTTGCTGCTGCTGGACTTGCAGAAGTTGTTTGCAGAACTTGCTGGAAGAGCTGCTATTTGAAAAGCTTTACTGTATCTGTTATTTGTTTGCTGTTCTTTGCTGCAAGAAGCCTACTTCTGGAAATATAGCAGTTGTTGCTACACTAATTGTCCAAGTGATTCCTTACTGGGGTTCTGCAACCTTGGGACCTTCCTAAGCCTCACAGCTATAGGTTGCTTTGCGCTTTCATCAGGAATGCGTACAGCCCTGTCTTTCCTTTGTAACTTCCCTCTGTCTCTTCCCCCTCCACCCTGCCAATTCATCTGGCTAGCACCGAAATTAGATTGAGAACACAAGCAGATTCTTCACCCACCATTCCTTGCTCTCACATGCGTTCTGTTTTAATTTCAGTGTTCTAAAATCAAGAGTCAATATTTAGGTTTTTCATTCTCCACATGATATATGTGGGTAGTTTGTCTTGCTGAAATCCAACCTGGATTTAGGTAGACCTAGTATATTGAAGGGTTGCAATCTTATGTTTCAGTCCTAAACATCAGGGTGCTGAATTATCGGTCTGTCTTCAGTGCAGCAGATCTGTCTCAAAGGGGCTCACAGTCTCAAAAGGTGCACACGCCCAACACCAGGAAGCAGCTCTGGGTAGAGATGCCATGCAGGGATTAATAGAGACAGATGCTTTCCTCCCGCTAAGCACAAGAGAGCCAGCCGTTTAAAAGATGCTTCTTGTCCAGTTAGCAGGGTGTTGGTAGATGCTTATCCGATGCACTATGGCAGTATGTTTTTGAGCTTTTGTTGTAGTAAGTTAACACTCCACCAACAGGGCTCCATGGGCGAACAGGGAAATAGAAGAACCAGGACAGTTTGCGTACAACAAATGGAAGTGGCATGATTCTGCCAATTTTGCTTTTAAAATTGATGGATGTCGAGTGGCAAGTGACTATTTTTGAGAGGTGTCTTGTTTCAATCATCATACATGATTATCATAAATGATAAAACACCCGTTTTATGGTTGTTAATGTGATTTGTCTGTCACATAATCTAAGAGATTGCACTTGCAGCTAAAGGCTGTGCCTTACTTCATCCAGGAGGGCAATTAATTCTCCCCAGAGCTGCAGTAAAATCTAAGATATTACTTATTGATCTAAAGTTTGGACATAAACTTCAAAAGGTCAGTTTTGAATATCCTAATCCATTACTTCCTGAAAGTGTAATATTTTCCTCTAGAGAAATGTTCAGTAGAATGGTGCTTCTAATATATTCATTTCGTAACCTTCACTTCACAAGTTACATTACAACAGCGTTACTTAAACTTTGCTGTATTGTAGACCATGTTTCTGCTTTGCTTTGAAGCATAGGCCTTCTTTTGCTCTGAGAACTGCACATAGGAAAAATGCTCTGCAGCCCAATCCTACCCTGTGCTGGTGCACCAGGCTGCATGGCCTGCACTGTACCCAGCAAAAGTTAGGCTGGAGGCAGTGGTGTCATTCAAATGATTTAGGAACAGGAACTCACTTTTGATTGGCACTTGTCGGGAACCCGGAACCAGCCACGGAGCCCGTTAGGATCCGGAACGCCCGTTCTGGTCCATTCCCCCTGAATGACATCACTGCCTTCGCCCCCCTTAGGAATCCGGAGTCGTTCCCTTTAACCCTCTGAGTGCCGGCCAACCAAGAAGAAAAGCTCTTTGCAGAGGAATGGGGAGGGGGGGAGGAAGGAGAGTGAAGTGGGTGGAGTCAGCCCTAATTTTAACTAGTGGAACTGAGTTCCCCCGCGTTCCCCCTGCATGACATCACTGGCTGGAGGTCTCCTCAGGGTAAGGGAAAGGTATATTTTCCCCTTATCCCATGTCCCCAACCTGCCCTACAGGGCTACTCGGATCTGTGCCAGCTATTTAGCTATTTACCTGGTACAAATTTGGGAACCCCAGTGTAGGGCGTTAGGATACAGCAGAAGAGGCCTCCATAGACCCCACCGCTCCTGAGCTCAGTCTGCCCCATTCCTCCCTCCCCCACCCTGAAAAGGCCCATCCTCCTCCCCACTTCCTCCAACACCCCTGTGCAGCCCAGTGAAAGACTATCTACGCTGTTTGGCACTGCTCCTGAATGCAGTGCCAGCAGGCCAGGCCAGGCCAGGCCAGGCCTTTGTGCCGGTGCTGCTGTCTCACAAGTAGTCACAAACATGCTTTACCCGTGCACCCCCCACAATAAATACACCAGACTGCAGTTTCGATTTAAATGGGGCCACTTTATTTTATAACAATAACTTTATTGCAACAGGTATAGGGTGGGGCCATGTTTTTACCTTTTAAGCCCCACCCTCCAGCGTGCAGGGCTCCTAGTAGGGGAAACGGCCCTAGCCGTCTATGTCCCCTGTTCTCTTTTGGGTGAAAACATCTGGCTCCAGGCCACCATCAGTGCCAGGCACTGAGTAAGCCTTTCCTCATCACCCGCTAAGGGACAAGTCAGCCAGACGGCAATGGCCCGCAGGATGAATCCTCTCTGGCAATCCTGCGCCCAGCCGCCACCTCTAGCCCTGTTGCGCTCCGCTGCTCCGTTCGCTCTCCCAGCTGGCTGGCCGACGTGTCCAAGCAGCGCACTATCACTGCTGGCACTGCCTCTCCCACCGCGGCACTGGCCTTCAAGGCAGGAGGTCTGACGTGTCTGAGCAGCTGCAGACAGCGTTTCCACTCCTGTTGCTGCTGCCGGCCAGACTGAGGGAAACGCGGGAGCCTCACACCCATCTGCACTTGGCCTCGCCCTCCCTGGCTTGTATCAGCCAATCCAGGGATGGCAGCAGCTGCAGCCTGGCTGTAATCTAAGAATGTAGTCCATTCTGTAGTCCATTCTAGGAGTGTCATTTCATTATGTCACACTGACAACACTTCCTGCTTGATGATGGCATTTCCGGCTATGACCATCACTTCCAGGTTAATGATATCATTTCCAGTGGGTCCCAACAGGAGTGTCATTCTAAAAAGGGGGTCCTGGTGTATATTGAGAACCACTGCCTCAATATAGGGTAGGATACCATGCTCTGTTTCAAAATGTATTATTCCACTCTGGTCATGTTGCTCCCCAGTGTTCTGCAAAAGTTTTGCCACAGTAATCAGAATACCTGTCAGAACTCTGTTTTGCTAAACAAGTCTGTCAGCCCAATCCTAACCAGGGCTGGAATAGGCAGGCCAACTGCTCTGCGCCATATTATTATTATTATTATTATTATTATTATTATTATTATTATTATTATTATTATTAATTTACTGGCCAGGTATGTAGACCATACCCGGAATTTAATATGGCTACCGGCCACACTTAAAAACACTACACACACACCATAAACAAAGAATACACAAGACAATTAAGAACAAATTCTGCAAACACAGCCCCAGTTAGGAGGCAGCTATGGCACAACTCTGACATATGTCCCCTAACCCCAGTAATGCCCCAGATACTCCAATGGAGCTACTGAGATCTACACCAGTGAAATCACTGGGGCAAATCTGAGTGGCCTGTGTAGGACTGACCAGGCCAGGGTTGGAAGTTAGGATTTAGCCTAAGTGCTGGAGGCTGGTCACACATCGCTTCCCAGGCTGGCTCACACTTTCCTGCCTTCCCTCCGCCCATTTCGCCTTGCCCCTGCACTCCCCTGCCTTCTCCAGCCCCTGCACCCACTAACTGAACACTACCACCTTGAAGTTGGTTTTTCTCCTGATTCTATCGTACGCTAACATAATGTACTTCATTTGCAAGACTGATTAGAAATTTCAAGAGTAGACTGCTAAACCAGAAATATCGTACCCAGCAGGTTATGTGTACATGTTACAATTCTGGCTTTGCAGCTTGCTTTACCCACATACATGCCAAATGTATGGTTCATTTGGAGTAATGGTTCAGTCATTTGCATTGTCCCTGCCAATGGTCCAAGATTTTTTTTCCTATTATGCGGAGGAATAATGTGAATGATGGCCTATGGTGGCTGCATGGTGTGGCTGGTGGTATCCAGAGTGCTTGATGATTATGTCATCACCACCACCAAGCTCGGTGGCCATGCAGATGGGAGTGGAGATGGAACAGCCATGTTGTTCAGCTATGCAGGCTTCTATTCCAGCTACAGGACTGAGCTATCACACAGTTTATAGGGAACGATGGTGTCTACTCCTGTGTGTCATGCAAACTATCCACCTTAAGAAATAAAAATAAAATAAAATGGTGCCTGTCAGTAAGCATTAGGGAAGCTTATTGTCTTTCAAACAACTGCTTTGCTCCCAACATTTTCTTCATCAGGGCAAAATGAATATCATATGGCTTCTAATAAGCTTTCCTTCATTTCTTTCTTTTATGGGGGAAGAGGTAAAGCACCTTTCTTTGGGGCAGAAAAAAATGAGAAAGTTTATTTTAAAATGCACTTTCTATTACAGTGTTTAATTAGTTCCAGAGAGCAGATTGACTAAGCAAGCAATCCTAACCTGGAGTTAGGCTGGCACAGTTAGGCCAGCAAAGTTTGGCTGGCACCAGAGCCACAGTGAAGCTTGTTTGGACCACTCTCGGAGTCAGGGAGGATGGCGCATATCTGTGTGCTGGCCTCTCTGACTCGGAGAGTGGTCCAAACGTACTTTACGGTGTCCCTTGTGCTGGCCAAACTTTGCTGGCCTAACTGTGCCGGCCTTACTGCAGGTTAGAATTGCCCCCTGAGAAAGGCATGTCAATAAAAGAGAGGTAAAAGAGGCAAAGATAAGATCATTCATGTTCAATGGTTGGTTCTGAATTTTTCAGAGATGACAGAAGCCTGGCAATTGTCACCAACAGGTGATCAGAACTGCAGCTAATAGCTAATTCTAGTGCCAGCTGTATGAGCATACTGCGGGTGCTTGGCCCCAGCTCAAGGAGGACTTGGCAAGTGGGGAGTGTGAGGGGAGGGCGGAACTGGCCAGGGTGAGGGTCAGAGAGGGCCTGCGTGGGGGTGGGACTGGAAACGGCCTCTAGTGCTGTATCCTATCTTCCATGTCAGGCCATGCAGCTGGACACAGAGTTTCTCAAGTCTGCGCTGGCAAAATAGCTGGTGCAGACTTGAAAAGGCCCATTGCGGGGCCAATGTCCTTCTCCCGAGGAGCCTCTGATTTCTGCTGCGGCTCTCGTTGCCTGTAGCAGTAGCTGTTTTGGCACCACTGCTCCTACCGGAGCCAGGCAGCTTACGATTGGGCTAAAAATCACACAGCAATGCAGTGGCTGGCATGGCTACTGCTATATTATCCCACAAGGGATTTTGGGGGTTAGAAGTATGCCCCCCAAAGTGCTATGGTGGTATTGCTGGTGTCTGTTCGATTTGATCCATGCTGGCGGAGTAAGCCCAAGAGGGGGTTAGGATATGATGCCCACCAGCACTGCCAATCTCACCCTCTCTCAGGCCTGATCTGCCCACCCCTGTAATCTTCCCCCCCCGTTCCACCTGGCAGTCTGTTCCAGTCTGGCAGGCATCCCGATGGCTGACAGCTTGCATGGGAAGGCTCCAGTCCTGCCACTGATGCACCAGCTACTAACACTATCACAAAGCGCTTTACAGCACAGCAGCTACATAGGGTCGGTCCACAGATCACACCAGTGAGGAAGCCTAAAGTCAATACACCAAGGCAGGTTTGCTGTTGCTGTGTAAATGCCATTGGGCCAGGCTTGCTCCCAGTCTGAGCAGCAGCAAGATTCAGCTCTTGCTTCCCATTACTTCCCCCTCAGCCTTGTCCCTCTCACTGCTTTTGTTTTGCCCATTCCATCCTCAGTTTCACCAGAGATGAGCCTTACAACCTACAGTGACTTCTGCCCAATTCAGGAGTGTATCACCTATGTAACCTCTATACTCCCCTGGCCACATCAGCACAAGTTGTGCGCATTAATAGGAAAAGGAGTAGCCATGGATCAGCAGAAACCAAACTACTTATCCCTAAGGCAATGACCTGCACTAGGCCCCTCCATGGGGCACTCCACTTGCCAGCTGATGGCACATTGGGTGCAATTGCCACCAATATTGAGAGTTCAGAGTCAAATGAGCCCTCTGACTGGGGAAAGCCTTGGGTTGAGGCCCAAACTTGTCAACCCCTGACACTACCCTTGCTCTTGCAGTTATATTTGAAGGTGTATAACAGAAGAATTGTAATGTGTATTATGTTTTCCATTGAAAGGCATTATAAAAATGACAAGTGATTTTTAAAATGAAGATTATGAGGTCACTAGAATATATCTATGACATTATATTGATTGATGCTTCTAATTTTTAATCACTTTTGGAAATACTAGAACATTAATCCCATATAATGCATCAGCACTTATGTGATCTGGGTTTTTGTTTTGTTGTTGTTTTTCCAAATGGTTACAAAACCAGTCAATGGAAGGTTGAGATGAGGTAATATGATGCAGGAAAAAGAAACAGCAGGTGCACTGAACTTAAGCAAATGTCTCCTTTATCATTCTGTTGTCACTCAGATCAAACACTTCATTGATTGCTTTTTAGCTCCTAATATTTTGTTGCCATGGGGAACCTCCCTTTCCACCTGGTGTGATAGGCTAACAATATAAAAGGAAGAGATAGCCCCTTGCCTTGCCCTAAAATTAAACACCTTTTGTTATAATTATTAGATAATGCTGCAGAGTAACGCAACAATAAAGAACCTGAGACAACAATAAAGAATCTGAGGCAATTCTCTCTCTCTCTCTCTCTCTCTCTCTCTCTCTCTCTCTCTCTCTCTGAAGGGTGGGAAGCTTGGCAGATAAGAGCTATATTAGTTGTCAATGATTTCTCCAGGATTCTAAGGGGTGATGCAAGAGGGAGGGAGAGATTAATGGCCTATTGGATCCATATGCTGCAAGATTGAGTGTTCCAGCAGCATACAGCACAGCAGTCGCAAAATGCAACATGCCTGAGCTCACAGCCTGGCCACTGCAGCAAGGACATGCAAACTTGCCGTTGCCGCAAGTTTCTCTTCAGAGGATTTCCAATAGCCAAATGGTATCCTCAGGCTGATCAAAGGTTGTTACCAAAATACCAATAATTTAGGCAGCCAGGTACTCAGAGGATTCCCTGTGCTGAACTGAATGACAGGTGGGGAAGCCCTTCCAATGGAAAACAACACATATGAATTCAAGGGGAAGATTCTTCTGTCTCCCGGAGTTGCCTGCTCTACGTATTTCTGGATTCCAGGGTTGACCCAACTCAGGTCAGAACAGAAAGGAAATACCTTTTCACCCAGCGGGTAATTAAGCTGTGGAATTCCTTGCCACAGGAGGTGGTGATGGCATCTGGCCTAGGTGCCTTTAAAAGGGGATTGGACAGATTTCTGGAGGAAAAGTCCATCATGGGCTATAGGCCATGATGGGTTGTGCAACCTCCTTACATTAGTAGTAGGCTACTTCAGAATGCCAGGTGCAAGGGAGTGGGAACAGGATGCAAGCATCTTGTTGTCTCAAGTGCTCCCTGAGGCACCTGGTGGGCCACTGTGAGATACAGGAAGCTGGACTAGATGGGCCTCTGGCCTGATCCAGCAGTGTTCTTATGTTCTTATGTAAGTCAAGTGGAGCAGATCCACATTCAGAGGCCAATTCATGCGCAAGAAACAAGGCTCTTTGCTTACAGGATTGTTAAGTGGAAAAGAACAGAGAAACAAATGACTGATGTTGTAGGATCCAAATTAGGCACTGGCATTGCTTATGCCACTGCTGTTATTTTGTCCTGAGAAATGCATTACACATTGTATAAAACCCAATGATTGCAAGCATTTTGATGTCCTGGAATAAGTCACGACCTTTTTTTAATAGGAGACATCTGTCCTCCCTAAGGGTAGGTTTACACAGCAGCTGCTCACACTCGGTTCAAGGCTGTTGTGCACAGCAGAAAGCATGGGCATCTCCCTAAAACGTCAGGCAGTTGCTTGTTGCTGCCATCTTGCCTAGGGAGATTTCTGTACCATCACGAGGAAGCCAGCTGTGATGATTTCACAGTTCACATTCACCCCACAGTTGCTTTCCATAAAACACATGAAAAGATGGGGCCTGGTGCAAGATGAAGATCTTAGTGCTAATGAACAGTGCTTGAATGCAAGTGCATCTGGCCCATCAAACAAGCATCATGTAACTCTACTCCAAGGTGGTTTCATGTTCCACAAGGAGGAGGCAAGGAACCACAGGGAGAAGAGGGGGGAACAATGCAACAGAAGCTATTATATTTGTTCTGTCATTTATTTCATCTCAATCCTGTATTTCCAGAGCCCGAGTATCCTTTGTCTGGGCACCCTACAGACTTTGAAAGAGGCCCCACCCATACCCACCCAGAAGCCCTGGTTCACAGTAGTGTACAGTAGTGTATCTATGGGGCGGCGGGCAGGGTGCCTGGTGCCACCCTTGGGGAGGTGCACCACTAGGGACCAAAATTGGTAAGACTAATAATACCATATTGTTTGTACCATTTGATGTTGAATTTCACAGGGAATTCAATGAAAAAAAGTGTAGTATCTTTATTCTATCAAAGGTTACGGCCAAAAACAAGAAAATGAAAATACAACTTCTTATGTAAAAACCATGTTTTTAAAAAAAAAATTGCAAAATTGCCGTTTTAAGGAATAATACCGTCATTATATACCATTTGATATGGAATTTCATAAGGAATTCAATAAAAAATGGAGTGTAATATCTTTATTCTATCAAAAGTTATGGCCAAAAACAAAAAAGAACTTCTTATGTAAAAATCATTCTTTCTTTTAAATTTTTAGGAATAATACCATCATGTTTATGGTAAATACCTCTTTAGCGGTATTTCGGCGGGGGCCGAAGACCTTTTTGTTTCAGCAGGCTTTTAGTTGTTGACAGGCTGGCTGGTTTTTTGCATCCTCTTTTACACTCTTGTATATTTTATGATCCACGGGGTTGGCTGTTTTAAATTTTGTTTTAATATTGTTTTAACTATTGTTTTTAACTATTATACAAATGATTTTAATGTATTTTACTTGTTGTAAATACACGCCTTGGGTGCCTTCAGGCAGAAAGGCGGGGTATAAATTTAATAAATAATAAATAATAAATAATAATGTTATCAATAAGATATGCTCACATGATCAACAACATACCTGCATCATGGCAGGGCCTGCCAACCTGATTCTGCTCCCAAACCCAAATACACGTTTGCTATAGATGGCTGAGGTCATGAACAAGGATATAAGAAGCCAAAAAATAATAATAAAATCCAGGTTTAAATCCTGGCATTTATGAATGGAAGCAGGCAGAGATGCATGTCAAAAACTTTTAACAAGTAGAACCAATAAGTCTTCCATAATTCATTTCAATATGAGCATGGCACCAATATTTCAGAAAAGTGTGATGGAATAATGTGTCTCTGCATTGTACCTTGAAAAGGTGGGAATGGTGCGGTATGAAATGTGCATTGGGCTACAACTGATGACTTTTCACTCATAATGAAATGTTTGCATCAGACCATACTGACAGGGAGCTAGACGAAAACAAAGAAACAAATGAAGACTGCATCAAAACTCTGTAAGGAGAACCAGCAGGCTGGAGCATAGCTAAAAAAGTGCAGGGGGGTGCAATTGCACCGGGCAATGAGTTCTAGGGGGCAAAAAGACACTAGTGGCCAAATTGTGAAAACCTCGATATGTCCAGTATGAATAATACCATCATGTTATATATCATTTGATGCAATTTAATGCAGAATGCAATGAAACAAATTGGAGTGTAATAGCTTCATTCTATCAAGGTTATGGCCAAAAAAAACCAAGAAAATGAAAATGCAACTGTGGTGTCACTTCCTGTTGTGACATCACATCCAGGGCATTATTTTGCCTTCTGCACCAGGCTACACTTTCATTAGCTGCGCCAGTGCTAGCAGGCATGTGTTTTACAAATTAAAATTGTAAGAACCCAAACAAGTAATGAACTGAGAATGTCTCAAGGGTCCAAATCTGCACACTTTTAATATTTGTGTACCATGTGTTGTATTAATGTAATTAAAAATATTGTGTGTATTATTGTAATAAAATAAGACTGAGGGTGCAGTCCTAACCAACTTTCCAGCACCAGGGTAAGGGCAATGCAACTCTGAGGTAAGGGAACAAACTAGATGTGGACTGACCTGTCATGAACTGTGGTGCTCTTCAGGATGACTAACCTGCCAATGAGATGTCATGAAGCCAAACACCTCAGTTGATGGACTGGTAAAGGCAGTGCTGACAAACTCTTCCTACTGGAGATAGAGACAGCGTGGGAGTAAAGCACAGCATGTACACTATTCCCTGAGTCAGAAAAGCAACGGTTTGCATCAAAACAGCACCAACCCATAGGACACCTGTAGCTCTGGCCCCACTTAACTGCTTTTTTAAATTGCCACTGAGCAAAACAGCATGAGGCATACATTAAAAGTGGTGGTTGTTGGCTTTCCTGTTTGGTTGGGCTTTTTTTTTTTTACATTTTTCGTTTATTCTGTTTCTCCATGTTAAAAATAAAACAAGGAACGAAGTTATATTCCATAAAACAAGGAACAGAGCTATATTCTTGTGTCACGGTACCTAAGCAACTGGCCTGAAGCAAATGTTCTGAGTTGTTCTGTCCTTCTGGAAAGGCTTCTGGGTATATGAACTTATTGTACCTTGCTGGTGGTTATCAAAACAAACAGAGAAAAATAGGAGAATCTAAAAGATGTTATGCAACATTGTTGTTGGTTTATGATGATATACAGTACGTCTGATGATTTTTGCTTCTAGATTCAAAAAAACTGATGGAAAGAAGAAGTGCTTGTCTTCTTAAAAATATCTGAAATAACTGAACATTAAAAATAGTAACTTTTAAAAAAAGAAATATATCCTTTATCAATATTTCCTGGCTGAATTTACATTTTATATCTTAAAATGAGCTAAAGTAAGAGCCTCTAGATCTCCCAAACTGTGCCCAAAATTGCATTTTTAAAAAAAGTCTATTGTCCCATAGAACTTAGCAGGAATCATTTATTTCACATTTATTGTCTTTCTATGCATTGGACAAAAGGCAGGCTGCTATTCCACAGGAAATGCCCAAGCAATGAACACTTCAACACTGCGAGTGTTGGACTTGCAACAAATCACTGCATCTCTTTCCCAACAGATTCAGCTCCCTTTTCCTGCCCATTGTTTTCTGCTGTAGTTTTTCCCCCTGACAGACACCTCCAAATTACAGAGCTCCACAAGGCCACTGGGCATGTTCCGCCCACTTCAGGCTGTTTGAGGACTTTTCCATTTCTTTAAATTTGCAAACTGATCTCCTATGCAGACCTGGGGAGATGCTGGAGTATGCTGTTTCCAAATCTGCAAATAACGCAGGCCAACAATATGTTAATGAAAGGGGGGCGCAAAGATGGGAAACACGCCAAGTGTGTTGAAAACCACTGCTTCATCTGTGGGGAACCTCTTGTACTGTGAGAGGCATTAAACTACTCAAATTCACTACTATACTGGTATACAGATGAGATCCAAAAATGTTCAGTATGCATACCTTTTTGGAAGAAAGTAGCATTGGCCTGAATTGTGCTTACTACAAAGTAAGCATGCCCTGGATGATAGGTTACAGGCACTGAGTATTGAACAGACAGCTCTCCCTTTCTCTGTAGGGTTTTTTTATGATCTTTCCAGCTTTATCATTTTCCCCTGGTGTCTTTCTCTTTTTTTCCCAATCTTTGTGCCCCTCTTTCTTTAACATATAGTTGGCCTGCGTTATTTGCAGATTCGGAAACAGCAGATTCCAGCATCCATGGGTCCCCCTGAACCCCTGAACCCTCTGGAGGGTGTTCTGAGCCCTGCAGAGACTGCACACATCTGCTTGCTGTGGGTCTCAGAATGAGGGTTACAAGCAGTGGTGTCATCTAAATGATTTAAGAACAGGTACTCACTTTTGATTGGCACGTGTCGGGACCCGCCCACCGGAAGTGATGTCATAAGCCAGAAGTGATGTCGTGGCAGGAAGTGACATGAAAAGCCCTTTTTGAGGCCTTTTAAACTGACCCAACAGTTGCAACAGTATTCCACAGCACCCCCAGAACATGTTAAGGAGGCCTGGCATCATGTTAAAACCCCAGAGCAACTCATTTTTCAGTGGCAAGGAAAGGAAAGGCTCCGCTCGCTGCCTGCCTGCCTGCCTGGCTCTGAGAACATGCAGGCAACTCAAACATGCAGGAAATTCAAACGTTGCAGAGGGCAGAGTCGACGAGTGGGCGGGCGAATGGGCAGGGCCAGCTGTAATCCTAGAAACCGGTACTCGCGTACCCCCGCGTACCCCCTGCATGACATCACTGGTTACGAGTGAAAAAAAGTCACTTCCAGTTTTTCAACCAAACCTGAAATGACATTTATATGCCTTTAAAAGGCATATTTCTGAGCCAATCCAAAGTGGGAGGGAGTGGCAAGCCCACCTTAAAAATAAGAAGGCAGCACATCTGCTGTAACTGTGGTAGGAGGAGAGCAAGGCAGGGTAATTTGTGAGAACATCCATACACTCTTAGGAGAAGCAGGCGGGAAGAGACACACCATAAATGATGTCATAAGTTTATATTTGGAATATGAGCAACGACTTAGGGCCCGATCCTATCAGACTTGATGTGGGCAGCACATTCGTACCACCCATATCCCTGTCACACAAGGTGCCTAAAGTGCTTCCGGTGCCAGCAGTAAGCCATTACTGCCAACGCTGGGGTGATGCCATGGTGATGCTGTCCCTGTGCTGCAAAGTGGCAAGTGGTGAGCCCACCGTTCACTGGCATTGCAGCCTTTCCAGGAGGGCGTTCTGGGGTGGGGCAGGGGGAGGGGAGGGGCAGAGTGGGAATCAATGGTGACTTTCGCTGCCGGATCCCGACCTCTGTGTAGGGCCCCTTGGCCTTACACGGAGAGCCTTGCCTTTGTGCTGGCTAAATAGCCGCTGAAGAGGCAAGTAGATCCCTCACCCTGCACCCTTACTGCGGGGAAAGGGGACAAGCCTCCCGTGGCTGCCTGGCTACTGCCACGCTCCCAGGATTGCTTGGTTTAGGATTGAACTATTAGTGTCTAAACAATGGCCAGTTCATGCCATGACAGTTCAATGCTGGCTACAAACCATGAGACATGCAATACCTGGGACAAAATTAACACTGCAAGTATTCCTAATCATACAGACTGGATGGAATTGTTATCAAGCTCTGTTGGCCGATGACATTTTCCGGTTTAACCAGCAGAGGGCTACATTCTCTACGAGTCGCTCAGAATTCCACTCTCTTTTTAAACATATTCTCCAGCTGCTCCAGTTATGGATGAATGGTAAGCATCCACTTTTCACTCTCTGGGCTGGCCTTGGAAGCTGTGGGGCCCAATGGAAACATTTTTTTGGTTCACAGCCAATTTCAAAATATAAACCATGTAAACAAACACTACTCATTTTTTAAGAATGCAGAAGAAAATTAAAATAATTGCTGTTCTCTATAAAACCTGCAACGTGGTTGTCCGGGGCGAGGGGGGGCACCCCTGTCACCTCGGCTGGGCTTCCTCCTGGCGTGCCCACTGGCGAGCATCACACCAAACCTTTTGGCCGAAGCTTGGCCTCAGAGACTCAGCTTCAGGGGCAGGGGGTTGCTCCTCCCTTTTCCTGCTCCCCATAGAGGTTCCCAAGTCATTGGCAAACTGGGCTTTTAAAAGTTAGTCTGGGCCCCCAGCACTTGACTGAGATTGCTGACCTCCGATGCCAATGTTATCAGGTAGAATGAATTCAACACCCTTTAGACTGCAGGGTTATGTGCAGTGGTGTCATTCAAATGATTTAGGAACAGGAACTCACTTTTGATTGGCACTTGTCGGGAACCCGGAACTAGCCACGGAGCCCATTAGGATCCGGAACGCCTGTTCTGGACCGTTCCCCCTGAATGACATCACTGCCTTCGCCCCCCTAGGAATCCAGAGTCGCTCCCTTTAACCCTCTGAGTGCCGGCCAACCAAGAAGAAAAGCTCTTTGCAGAGGAATTGGGAGGGGGGAGGGGGGAGAATGAAGTGGGCGGAGTCAGCCCTAATTTTAACTAGTGGAACTGAGTTCCCCCACGTTCCCCCTGCATGACATCACTGGTTATGTGTCATATTTTTGTACAAAAGGCTCCCTGCAAGGAGAAAGGAAGCTAGATCCAAACCTTTGCCCCTGAAATTGAAGTTAATTGCATAAATCATTCAAAAAGATCATACTCCAGCATTCTGAAATGGTACAATTCATCACCTCAGTAGTCTTTCCCAAATGTATACCAATTTTTTTTTTGAGGCCCCACTGGAAACATGACATCCCACCTTGAGAGGAAGGCTGGCTATAGCCCTTTGATATTGTCAAATATAGCTCCTTTAACAAAAACAACATCACAAGAAAATGACATGCAGTCCTAACCTGGGCTGGAACAGGCAGGCCAGCTGACCTGCATTGTATCCTACAGCCTGGGAGACAGCTGCAGCTCATTGCAGGGCAAGGGGATATGTTACCCTTGCCCTGGGGTAAGCCCTGGCCAACCCTATGGGGCTGCTCGGATCTGCGCCTGCAAAATAGCAGGTGCAAGCCCATGCAGCCAGGAGCGGCCTGGATCAGGGCCTAACGGCCATGTCCCATCTCCACCCCCTCTCTGCCCATAGGGTCCACCCTCCCTCCTCCCCAGCAGAACTAAACCGGTGCATGCCCAGTGCAGCTGGCAGGCTGCAAGGTGCATGTGCGCTGGCGCCACTACCTGCGCTGGCCCTGTGACCGAATCCGCGGCGCATATGCAGCTTATGGCACATTTGCGACAGTGCTGGTCAGGTGCAAGAGTGCTGCGCTGGCGCACCGGGTTAGGATTGCGCTCTGACCACTCAATGTCAGATTTGGAATGTGCCTTTTTTTATCAGCAGATGGGGGGTTAACAAAAAGCCTTGAGAAAAATCTTCTGATGCAAATGCATATGAATATCCACTGAGGCTGCTGTTCTTAAAGAGAAGTTCATTATACTACTCTGGCAGAAGCCTGCTGCTCTAATCAAACACCAACTCAAACACCCACACACGTATCTGAAGAAGACGATAACATTCTATCAACTTGTTTGTTTCAATGGAGAGTTAATTATACCCTTGTTTTATCTCAACGCGCATGAGAGCAGGCCAAACTTCCCAGCAGATTTCATTTCCTCAGGCGGGAGTCTGCTGCAGTGACTTCCTATCAAGCATACAAAGCACATTTCCTTGGACGCAGTGAGGGCATGTTCACAGTTCTGTTTCTGAAGCCTCGTTGGCCTAGTCCTCACGGTGGTGAAAAGCCTGTCTCGGAGCTTTACCAATTCACAGTGTCGGTGGGGACTCCATTTTGGGTTTGCAACAGATTTTGACCAGGTTGGGCTTTGGTCACAGGCTTACATCCATCAGAGGGTCCATCTACCGTGGTCCAGCCTTGAACCTTCTATACCAGTGATGTTTTGGGTGCCAACCAATAGAATAGGTGGTGTGCTATGAGTGCACAGTATGTTGTCTTTTCCCCCAGAGACCCCAGCGAGCGATTCCATGTTTAAATGGGGAAAAGAGAGAGTAGGCAGCAATCCTCCCTGACATCTTGTCTTGTGTGTCTCTGGAGCCTTTTGCTGTGGCAGATCATTCAGTTATGTGAGTCTCCTCTTGAGCCTGATGTGATATATAGCCCAGACAAGATTTACCACCTGAGTGAGAACTAGAGCTTGGTATTAAAAACAGATGGGTGGAAATGGTTTTATTCTCCCTGATCAGATGCAATGCAATGTTGACATGCATTGCTCAAAACCTTGGTATTTTCCCTTAATGGGGTTGCCATCTTGTACAGATGATAGTCTTATTGTTTACTGCTGCCAGTGGATAGGCTATGGTATTCTTATAAAGAATTTCAGGATATCTTTTTTTTTCATTTGTATTTCAATATACCGTATTTCCCCATGTATAACACGCACCTTTTTTCCAAAGGTTTGGGGTCTAAAAACTGGGTGCGTGTTATACAAGGGGTGTGATCGCGGGACTGCGGCTTGACTCCTTCGCCCTCAGCTCTTCCGGCTGGAGGGCTCTCCCCTGGCAGAGGCTGCAGAGGACTGCTTGCCTGCTCCCTTGCCTTCCCGGCTGCTCCGCTGCGAAATGTTCTCCCTGCAGTGGTGGCTGCTGCTGCTGCTGCTGCTTCTGTAGTTTCCCAAGTCCTGGGACCGTCTCGCGTGCCCTCTCTCTGCAGGCCGGGTGCTTGGACGCGGGAGAAACAGGGCTGGGAGGGAGCTGCGTGCCGAGCAGGCTCGGCTGCTGCGTCTGTGGCTCAGCGCGCAGCTCCCTCCCAGCCCTGTTTCTCCCGCGTCCAAGCACCCGGCCGCGTCCAAGGTATCGGCACCTCACTTTAGCACCCAGTAGCATTGCTGGCTGCAAGCAGGAGTAAAGGGATCTCACAAGCTATAGATGCAGTGCCTTGATGCAGTGACAGCTTTGAAACTTTCGGTCCCAAGCCAATCCTGTGCCAGAGGCAACAGGGATTAGATGACTCTTTTAAGGCATCCCTAACACTTCTAACTTTCCATCAATGGTTCATCATTAGGGGGTATAGGGTCAACTATGATTATTCCAATCAAGGTATCCAGTAATCTCATCTATTGCAGTCACTGTAAGGGGTGTATTCAATTACTGCATGGTGTGCACCCACTGGTGGTGCATGTATGACCTGACACCTGCAGGCTCACATTCATAGAGAATGTAGATCACATTCCTGTGAGGATGCAATTCCACCTTGGACTCAGTCAGGTGGGTCTTGGAGGAATTTTTTCAGAGGTTCTGCTTTAGGACCCAATTATCATCTTCCTAGGTTGGCACCAATTTGGGTTTGTTAAGTCTTCCACGCAGACTTCTGTTCCATGGGGAGGTGCTTTCATGTTAGTTGTCACCCCCCCTTTTTTTATGGGCTCTAGGCATCTTTCCCAGTAAGGTTTTTTCCAGGCACAAAGTTGATCCTAATCACCTGGCCCCTTTTTAGGTGCTGGCTTGACGGGATTCTGAATGTTTTAGTTGTTTTACTGTTTCAATAGTTTTCCAATTGTGTAGAGTCCTTAGAGGCTGCTGCCTGATTATAAATGCCACAGGGTGTGGCTATAATGTTGATCGGGCAATAGTGCTCCTCTCCAGTAGCAGCTTGTTTACCCCTCTGATGCACATGGCCTATTCAGCCCTGTATGTTTTGCAAACCACCAAATTAGGTCGCTACCTACCGATGGGTCCTGGACCCATAATTTTAGAACCCCTGCTTTACTGTATCAGTGTTGCCTTGGATGGAGCCTGTAAAAGTTTAGTTTCATTTCGTTTATGAATATATTTTATATTTCATTTCAGTTTATGAATGGTTATGAAATGTCATCTCAAAAATCTGGAGCTCAAAAATGCAAGGAAAAACAGAAACGTGATGAGGTTAATAAAAAGGGGCGACAAACGCTTTTTCAATTTGGCGTTAAATGCCAAACAAGCGAGACTAACCAAAATGAAACTTTAAATTCAGAAGAATGTGAGACAAGCGCAGAACTGAAACAAAGGTCAGAATCTCATGAGGCCAGTTTGGATTTTCAAGAAACATCAGATCAAGTAAATTCTCAATTTAAAGATTTATAGAAACAATTGAATGTTAGTGATGAGAGTACTTCACTGTCTACAGAATCTGGGCATGGCAGACATAGTGAAGAGAAGAGTAGGTCAAATACTGGAATTGATATTGGACTTCTTATAACAGAGGTGCCTTCTCAAGTGGATATAGAAAACTATGTTATTAAAGGTCATACTGGCTTTCCTAAAACATTTCCCAAAGATATAGATAACCAGGTTTTCCCCCGAAAGTATTCTAACGTTTTGAAGTTTAAATGGTGAAAAACATGACCGAGATTGGCTTGTCTGGAGTGAAGTTAAACAAGCATTATTTTGCCTTCCTTGTCGATTATTTTGGAACAAGATTTGTTGCAGCATTAGCTCAGCATCTAAGTCTCTGCTTGCATCAACAAAAGGATGGTCAGCAGCTAAAAAGTGGCAAAAATTATGTATTTGCATCCCAGAACATGAGAGAAGCAATAGTCATAGGCAGTGCTATCTGGCTTGGCGAGAACTAGAAAGAGAGAGGTGTAGGTGAGGGGGCCCATATTAGTCTTGTGTTCCGGCACTTAATAATCCTCTTGGCGGCCCTGCCTATATTAGAACATAGTCATGAGATCTCAGCAGACCCTAATCTGGAGCAACAACAGAAAGACACTGGAGAGAAAGCTCCTGTAAACAGCAACAGAAGTAAACACTTGGGTAGTTCTAATATGAAAACATTTCCAGGAAACTACAGTCCATAACTTACTGTGGCAGAGGTAGCAGTCAACATCATAGATAAGCAAAGATTCAGCTATATGATTCAATAGAGAAATAATAGGGAAAATTAGTCAATGCAAGGAGAGGGAGCTGTATATTGTGGCGCAGTTAGCCATTAACCATGAAAATTCCACTCGAAGAGCTCTAGCCCATTAAATGCCCTGCTCATGAATTCACTGGGACACTTTTTCTTATTATTTTTCTTTTTAATGCCTGCTGCTACTTTACTTGCCATTTACAACCAGCATCCAATTACAATACTCCCAGAATTGACACAAACCTCTCTCTCTCTCTCTCTTTCACACACACACACACACACACACAAATGAGAGGACTCATTGGTGTCCTTTAGCTTCTTTTGCTCCTCAAATTTCTAACTTGCTTGATTTGTATTTACAGCAGATATGTAAAGATGCCATATATATTAATTATATATAACTGCAGTGAGCAATGCCCTTCAGGTACGGATCAGAGTGGGTTAACATAAGAACATAAGAAGAGCCCTGCTGGATCAGGCCAAAGGCCCATCTAGTCCAGCTTCCTGTATCTCACAGGGGCCCCACCAGGGGCCCCAGGGAGGCATGAAACAACAAGATGCTTGCATCCTGTTGTCACTCCCTTGCACTCGGTACTCTGAAGTAGCCTACTACTGATGTAAGGAGGTTGCACAATCATCATTGCCTATAGCCCATGATGTACTTTCCTTCCAGAAATCCGTCCAATCCCCTCTTCAAGGGTTTTGTTGTTGTTAAACACCACAAAAAAACATGAAACAATGCCTTTTGGGACTTAAGATATTTTCCATGACTTAAGAGCACGATCCTAACCTGGAGTTAGACCAGCAAAGTTTGGTTGGCACAAGGGACATCATAAAGTATGTCTGGACCACTCTTGGAGTCAGAGAGGCCAGCACACAGACACGCGCCATCCTCTCTGACTCCAGGCATGGTCAAAACATGCTTTACGGTGTCCCTTGTGCCAACCAAACCAAGCTTTGCTGGCCTAACTCCAGGTTAGGATTGTGCCCTAAAATAGATTACTTTTCCAATTAGAAATAATACCGTGACTGCATCTGCTGACATTATATCATCTATATTATCTACCTAGTACACTTTTAAAGCATTTAAAATTCATAAAAATAAGGACTTGGAATGAGAAATAAAAACACATAACACCGCAATTTGCTATTTTAATCAAGAATTGTTGGAAAAAAATATCACCAAAAAAACATACGCCTAGGTCTCTGTCCATCGGATTAGGCATAAGATCTCCTATGCACTCTGGAAACCAGAAGAAGCTCATTTATTACCATGGTAGACCGAATGGTTGTGACCGACTGTAGGGGGCTGTGCTCATCTCCGTTTCAAAGTCTGTAGAGCCGGCGTTTTGTCCAAGGTCAAGCTTCCGTGGTCATGTGGCCAGCATGACTATACACCGTAGCGCACGGAACGCCGTTCCCTTCTCACCAAAGTGGTCCCTATTTATCTACTTGCATTTAGGTGCTTTCAAACTGCTAGGTTGGCAGGAGCTGGGACAAGCAACGGGAGCTCATTCCGTCACGCAGTCTTGAACTCCCAACCTTCCGGTTGGAAAGCCCAGCAACAGCAAATTAACCCGCTGCGCCACCACGTCCCTTATATCATATATTATGAGTCTTATAAATCATAAGCAGTGCTAGCACCAGATTGGTAGAAGGAGGTTGCACTAGGTTTCCATAGTGCCCACCCTCTGTCCCCTGATGGTACTCTGAGAACTCTGAGAATTACCACTGCCACCAGCACTGAGAGTTCAAGGTTTAGCCTTGCCAGGTGGGCCCTCTAATTATTTGGCCAGTTCCAAACCTGCTTAACCTCTGATCCCTAATCCTAACCATGGCTTGAGCTCTTGCCTTCCCTGAAGATCTCAACGTTTCTGAGCATTTTGGTGCCTGTCTCTCCTTCCTGCTGCCAGTTAGCTGACACACCCTGTTGACTTCTCCTGTCTCAACACAGGAAATACAGGAACTAAGGAGCTCTGGGACACCATTCTTGAAAGAGTATGTAACAAAAGGGATACACTTTCTGCCTTTCTCACAGGAAGGCTCAGCTTGCAAATGAGATTGTGCCAAAGTGGGGCAGGTGGCACACAGATGTCACGCAGCGCTACAGCTTTCTACTCTGTTGACTATTAGGTAAATAAAGGTTTCCCCACAACCGAATGGTCTAGTGACCGATTGTAGGGGGCGGAGCTCATCTCCATTTCTAAGCTGAAGAGCCGGCGTTTGTCCAAGGACAAGCTTCTGTGGTCATGTGGCCAGCATGACTATACGCCATAGCGCACGGAACGCCGTTACCTTCCCACCAAAGTGGTACTTATTTATTTACTCACATTTTTATGTGCTTTCGAACTGCTAGGTTGGCAGAAGCTGGGACAAGCGATGGGAGCTCACTCCATTGCGTGGTCTCGAACTGCAAACCTTCTGGGCAACAAGTTCAGCTCAGCAGTTTAACCCACAGCGCCACCATGTCCCTATGATTATTTCCATGAACTTCATTAGAGAGAGCCATGCCCCATCCCCCAGGGCAAAGTCCTGACTGACTCCCAGGGCTATCTGCTAAGAAACCAAGCTGGAGTTAGCTAGACAGGCTACTATTCCCTCTACTCCCCAGAATAATATTGGCTTCTTCTTGTCGTTGTTGTTTTAGTTGATGATGATAATGGTGATGATGATGATATTTATATACCATCTTTCTCATTGATTCTCATAATGAGTGAGAGTCTTTGGATTCAATCCTATCCAACTTTCCTGCTTCGATGCAGTTGTGCCAATGGGGATGGGCTGCAACTGGGGAAGCAGCCAAGGAAGCCACCACCTCAACATAAGGGCATATTTATTTCTTTACCTCAGGGCTGTATTGTACAGAATAGCACATGGCGTTTCTCTTTCACCAGTATTTTTTTCTCCAGGGAAACTGGGGTGCACTGTGCACCTGTGTGTTCTTTGTTCAAGAGGGGAAGAAACTGAGCTGCCACTGCACGGACCCTCTGGCCACATTGTAATTGGCCACTTGCAATTCAATTCAATGCCCAGCAGTGATAGGCAGCAACAAACTAACCTTTTAAGAAGTCTTTGATAGCCCTTCCTAAGGCCCCTTATCCTGACACTGCTGGCCCATGTGGCAAAACTAAGGCAGGCACAATCCGGGCTTGAGGGCGCAATCCTAACCTGGAGTTAGGTTAGCACATTAGGCCAGCAACGTTTGGCTGGCACTAGGGCCACCATAAAGTGTGGTTGGACCACTCTTGGAGTCAGGGAGGATGGCGCATGTCTGTGTGCTGGCCTCGCTGACTCCAAGAGTGGTCCAAATGCACTTTACAGTGGCCCTTGTGCCAGCCAAACTTTGCTGGCCTAAGTGAGCTGGCCTAACTCCAGGTTAGGATTGCGCCCTGAGTCTCTGTATCCCCACCACCATGTGGACCAGCAAGACTAAACAATTTTCCTCCACAAATCTGTTTAGGTCAGAGCATTGATGCAATATTTGTAATGTGCAAGATTCGGCTGTTCTGTGTCTCACTATTTCTTATCATTTCCTTTTTTTTTCCCCTAGAACCACCTGTGCCCAAGATGAAATGGTTTGTCAAATCATTGTACATCTTGTACATTATACTTCAGGCTAGCAGCCACAACAAAAATTAAATTGGGCAAAACAATAGTTCCTAAGAAAAAGAAAGAAATCCTGACTATCCCGTGAGAGAGGAAAGGTAACGCCTCCCAAGTAATGTTAATAATTTCTTAAATAACATATGTAAAGTGCCAGGTTGCTGGGGGGGGGGGAGAGGGACTGTGCACTGACGCCCCCATGGCATGCTATAACATGGTGGGGGATAAGGTTGGGCAGTAAGTCCCCAAGTTATATTGGCTCTGTTCCAGTGGTTTGTCCAGAAGTGGGAACATGGAAATGGAAACTGCTTACACTTGCTGGCTCAGCTCTGTCACATCTCTGCAAAAGTACCAGAATGGACGGACTGCCCCTGGGCGAATGTGTCGACACAGCCAGTGGCATACCAAGGGGGGAAACACTACCTTTTTCAGGAGCCTGAGCCTCAGTGTAATGTGGTCCTTCTACTTCCCTTCAGAGTCATTCGCGGCTTAGATCTGGCTCCGAGACTTTGCTCTCCTAGCCATGAATGGCTCTGGAGGCGAGGGGTAAAGTCCACATTACACAGTAGTTCAGTCTTAGCATATTGCAAACTTAGCATTTTGCCCCACCCTGTAGGAATGCCTCTTGCACTCGGCCACCTGTATCTTAGAAGTCTGTAACTCAGGGGTCCATAACGTGGGGACCTGGTGCATTACAATTTCACCAGCAGAGGCAGCATGCCTTTATACTGTGTCCTGCCCATTCACTAGACTAGAGGAAACTGCCAAAGTGGAGACTATCATGAGTGCTCTCCATTCCACTGAAGTATTGTCAAGTGTCTGCCATCAGCTGTGGTCTCAGCATGCCCAGGTTCCAAGCTGTGTCTGAAGAGGAACATGGCTCTTGGCCACTGCATCAATTCCCATTTTAGTCCTTTCATGATTCTGGATGGAAAATTCCAGGTTTAATTAAGTTTTCCTCATCAAAAGCCTGGCTGAACTCAGACAGTGCTCAGCAGATAATTCAATTCTGGGCTTTTTGACTCTGAAAGGGTCTCAATGCAATGAGTCTCAACTTCTACACAGGTGCGTTCTCTTGCTCTTATTTCCTTTTAATCCAATCAGCCCCCTCAACAATGAAGCAGCACATCCAACAATTTAGCAGCCCTGGAGCATTTGCTGTTTTCTGAAGATTTTCTGTACCATTTTCATTGAAGTTTGAGAAGACAAACAAAGCAAAAGGCCTCAGGCTTGTGCCTGAACTGATTCCAAACTCAGTACTGAGCCTCAAAGCCAAGCAAGAATCAGCATCATAAAGAAAAAGTGAGGAGGGGAAAATGGCTCTAGTATTGTTTCACAGAGTCCTGTAATCTATTCTTTTAATAAAGTCATAGTTATGATCTCTACCTTCTAAAAAGAAAAAAAAAAGGATACCAGTTCCTTATGCAGAAACCAAAAGTGTTTTGGGGTGTAACATCATTTTTGCCCAAGAACCTCTTGGCCGTAACTTCAACCCATAGCGGCTTTCTTCAACACAGGTGGCTTCATCAGGAGGCAGTGATGGCCCCTCCTGCAGATACTAACAGTAGTGTTAGCGTCCCATATTCTTTACCAGAATGTTGTCACTACATTTTCTGCATTCCAGCTGCAAGAACTGGCATTTGGGCAGCAAAGGGTGCCTTACAGCGGTTGTAAAAAGCCCGCCAACCTGTATAGTGCTGGAGCACCAATGGAGAGGCTGCAGTGGCCCAAGGCATGTTGGAGGACAGAGGAGTGTGTGACAACAGTGAGGGCGCAATCCTAATCTGGAGTTAGGCCGGCACAGTTAGGCCAGCAAAGTTTGGCTGGCACAACGGCCCCCCTAAAGCATGTTTGGACCACTCTCGGAGTCAGGGAGGAGGGTGTATGTCTGTGTGCTGCCTCTGACTCCAGGAGTGGTCCAAACATACGTTATGGTGTTCCTTGTGCCAGCAAACTTTGCTGGTTTGCACCGGCCTAACTCCAGGTTAGGATTGCGCCCTGAGTCAGTGGATGGAAAGAGGAACAGGGGTGGTCAGGGGAGGCATATCGACCGGTGGGAAGGGTTGGCCCCCGATGGAGGCAGTTTGCACTAGTAATCGGGAAACAGCCAGGCTTATATGCAAATGTGTTCTCAGAATCAGTAGATTCAGCCAGTATTTTAAGCATGGCAGGAAAGACTGACTGAACAGTGGTAAGAGCAAGACATTTCCATTTTTGAGGGAAGGAGGGGTTCAAGTGTTGGAATTTGGATGCAATGCCATCTGCAGGACTCTGAGGGGCAGTGTACTGCTCAGTCACCTGATACCATCTACCTGTCCTATCTGTGGTTTTTACAGGAGGTGTGGTCCTTAACACTCTCCTTATTGTCCTTTTCAGTCCAGACCATCCCAGGAAAACGATGTCCCCTGCCAGGACTCACCACACTCACACAAAAGCTTCTAGGGTTCCCTGTTCCTCAAGTCTATATTTGAGCATCTGATCCTAATCAGAAGACACTAAATCAGAAGATGAATGTAATCAACTATAAACTGTAAGTAAAATATTTCTTATGAAACCTCAACCAAGCCCAATCACTTTGCGTATGCTTATGGATATCAACTAGCCTGGGTAGCAGGAGATACCTTTACCATAGGAAGGGAGGCTTTCACTGATTTCTTTGCTACTTCCCCCCTTTCCCTTCCAACAGCCAGACCTGCTGGAAAAGACTGTGACAAATGTACTTCTGAACTCCACCCCCTTACCTGACCCCTGGATCTGAGCAACTGTCAGCCAGTCCCAAATTTTCTGTCCTCAGGCAAAGTGATTGGATAGATGGTAAGTGAACAACTCTAGGTTCTTCTGGGTAGAACTGATTACTAGTGGCCATTTCAGTTAACTTCCAGCTTGGAACTGCTTTGCTGTGCTAGTGGGCAACCTTGACTGGACATACAGACATGCCCTGGTACCCTCTAGGGTTCCATTTTGGAACTCACTCTGGATGCCTGAAACCATGGATACTGGGACGCCTTTTTAAAGATAGGAGAACATCAGTGGTTTTGTTGCAGCAAGGTTAAAAAAAGAGTTTGTTTAATGTTCCCCTATCTTTTTAAATAGGAAACCCAGCATCCATGGTATCTGTGCATAACTGAAACCGTGGATACCGAATCAGTGGATACAAGGGCATGCCTGTATGTTCCAATTTATTTTCCTGGTCCACTCTGGGATCTCAAGTGCCATCAATGATGGTATCCTTCTCAACACCTGTAAAAGAGGGCAGTCAGTGAGGTAGAGTGTTTTCACTTCTACCTGACAGAACGGTGGTAATACTTGAGAATTATGGGTTCTCATCTGGATTATGGGAATCATCTGGATGCAAGGCCATCAGTGGAAGCCTTTGGGAGAGATCATAAGAGGATCCATTAGGAGTAGAGAGCCCTTCTGGATCAGACCAAGAGTCCAGCTAGGCCAGTATTCAATTTCTCATACTGGCCAACCAGATGCCCCTGAACACAGTACTCCCAATAGAGATTTCTAGAGAAGCACTGTACTGAGAAACTGGCTGTTTTATTTTTTTTAAACCCTTTTTTCCCTCAAAGATGGCAAAAGTGTAAGTTGAGTGGTCATGACCCTAAAAGGCTTATTCTGGGGAAAAAGAAAATCATACAAGTTTGAAATAGTCTTTGAAAGATGGAAAGCAAAGCGGTCGTGACCTTATTTTTTGAGAAGATGATACAAGTTGTCAGAGCATCTTTGCAACTTTGGAAAACTTCTGCTGTGCATTGCAGAATTAACAGTCAAACGGAATGTCACATTAGCCATCATTTTTTCATCTAGTATTCTAGGAACTAGTCAACCAGATAAATTAGAGAGTTCAAATTTGTTCTCAGAACCTGACCTTTTATGTGGCTTATTCAGTTTGCCGTCATTATATCAAACAATTCAGAAGGTATTATTCCTTATTAGCTACATTACTAAAGGGGCACTCATCAGCAGAGGTGTGCTGCTTGAGAAAATGTACTGCTAAACATGTCAACTGAAAGCAAAGACTTTCTTCTTTCAGCCAGGACCTGACTGAGCTCCTTACCTTTTATGTAGTGCTTTATCCTGTGTTTTTTATTAATGGCTGCTTGAGGTTTATGATCAATGCTTTGGTAAGATATTTGATGTTATGTTTGATCATTGAATATATTTACTGTTTCAGCCCTGAGTGGGGAAAAAAATAATTAAGTAAATCCACATACTACATCAGTTCAATGCACTCAAAATAATGCCACAAGAGGCTCTTTAAATAGAAATGCTCATCCTTTTAGATGAATAAGCTTCATCATTCCATTAATAAACAAGTCATAGCCATGGATTTTAAAAAAAATTTGGGCCCAATCCTAAGTAGGGCCTGCACTGGTGGAACATGTGTTCCACCTATGCACACTGTCACAAGTGCCGTAAAGCACTTTGCAACAGCACTACTTAGTAGGCAGTGATCTCTGGCACTTTTATGCAGTGGCATTTCTAGGATGTGTGTATGTCTGTGTGCTACACCGGGTGGCACACATGGGGTGTTTGTGACACCACTAATGCCCCAAGTTGTAAAATCCTTGTATTTTCAAATAATACCATCATGTTATATATCATTCAATTTGGAAGCTACAGCGGAATGCAATGAAACAAACTGCGTTGAAGTATCTGTCTTCTATCAAAAGTTATAGTCAAAAAACAAAGAAAACATAACTGCCTTCTAGAACAAAAAAATTGATTTACTTAACTCGAAACTGATCAATGAAACTTATTGTTCTTAGAGCCAATGAGGTGTTGTTATGACACAGCAGGGAATCAATAATATGATTCAGTTCTCATATCTATGTATCAAAGCTAATACTAGAACTCTTATTTAGTTGTGTGAGCATCATCAAGTTGCCACTGTTTTTTTGTCGGTTACTGATTTGTCGGGTGACCTTTATTGTTATAAATTAAAATAAATAAACTCTAGTGATGCCACTGCATTTAGGTTGTACATATGATATTGTACATATGATATTCGGCGGGGGCTGAAGACCTTTTTATTTCAGCAGGCTTTTAGTTGCTGACAGGCTGGCTGGTCTTTGTATTCTTTTTAGATTTCTATACTTTTTATGTCCATGGGATGATTATTGTATTTTTTATATTGTATTTTTATATTGTTTTTAATTACTGTTTTTAATTCTGTTGTTTTATTTGTTTTAACCTGTTTTTTGTAATGCCGCCTTGAGTGCCTTCGGGCGGAATAGAAAGGCGGGGTAAAAATTCAATTAATAATAATAATAATAATAATAATAATAATAATATTGTAATTTGTATGGTCTGGTACGGAATGAGGTCCATCATGAGGATGACACACTAACCTCCTGTACAGGGTGACACAGACCCTAGTGATACCACTGCTTTTCTGATTCAGATTCTTCCTTGTTTGTGTGGCTGGGGAATAAATGTATGGTTCCACTGCTAGTTTAAATTTAAATATCCAGATGTTCACCGGATCAGTAATGCTCATAGCTATCACTCTGCAATAAATGATTGACAGGAGAGATGAACTTCATTTTTTGTACTATAACCTACCATAGTACATGGTGAAAATGATGCATTATGAAATGTGCACAAGCACTAAGATAATCCCAGTCCAGCAGCTCTTATCCCACCATGCCGACTGCATTAGTAGCACTGCAGTCACACCAGCCCCCATACTTCTCCTTTAAGGGTCAATGCACGAAACTGGGCATGAAACTGTTGCTGTAGAGTGTTTTAGGCACATTCAGAGGCAACCGATTGAAGGTTCCTTTTCTGCACCTGAGCCTGAAGCCAAGTGGAGAAAGAGAGAAAAAATTCATAGATAAAGTTATCTACGATGTGCCATTGACTATATGGTATCTATCTATCTATCTATCTATCTATCTATCTATCTATCTATCTATCTATCTATCTATCTATAAGAGAACGTATGTATGTATGTATGTATGTATGTATGTATGTATGTATGTATGTTCGTTCCACATAGGCTCTGGAAACAATTTACACCAAACTTGGAGCGATTTACACAAAACTGGAGTAATTTACACCAAACTTGGAATTTACACCAAACTGGAGCGATTTACACCAAACTTGGTACACATATGCCTTACGCTCTGGAAAGAAATACTGTGGGGGTAAGACGTCCCTAGCACTCCTAGGGGTGGGGGTGAGAAGGGGGTGCCATGTAAAAATGATAGAAAATGTCCAACATTGGTGTCGAATCCATAGTTTTCGGGGTCACCAAGATGAATGGTGACGCTCCTGATACCGTTTGAGTCCACATTCGGGGGCCCTCGGCGTGGGGTGTGTGTGAGAAGGGTGCAAGATACAGTGCTTGGAAATAGAAAATCCGCAGCACGTTGATGGTGGCATAGAGGACCCCATTTGATTTCAGATTTCACAACTCATCCCACTTCTATAAATACTGTGGAGGTACGACCCCCCCTAGCACCCATAGGGGTGGGGGTGCAAAGGGGGTGCCACGTAAAAATAGTCAAAAATGGCCGACATTGGTGTCGAATCCATAGTTTTCGGGGTCGCCGAGATGAACGGTGATGCTCCTGATGCCATTTGAGTCCATGTTTGGCCCCCCTCGGCATGGGGGGTGAGAAGGGGTGAACAATAAAATGTCCACAATGACCGGCATTAGTGTCAAATCCATAGTTTTCGGGGTCGCTAAGCTGGAATGCTTGGAGCAATTTACACCAAACTTGTACACATATGCCTTACACTCTGGAAAGAAATACTGCAGGGGTAAGACACCCCTAGCACCTCTAGGGGTGGGGGTGGGAAGGGGGTGACCTGTTAAAATAATCAAAAATGACCGATATTAGTGTCGAATCCATAGTTTTCAGGGTCACTGAGATGAATAGTGACACTCCTGATGCCATTTAAGTCCATGTTCAGCCCCCATCAGCATGGGGGGGGGGTGAGAAGGGGTGCCAAATAAAATGTCCAAAATGACCGACATTCGTGTTAAATCCATAGCTTTCAGGGTCGCTAAGCGATGTCTCGATGACTGTCATTGACAGTCCTGATGACATTTAAGCCCAAGTGTAGATGAATAGAATGAGTAGAACTCTGTGGAACCTTCTGGAAATTTTTAGAAATCATTAGGCCCCGGTCTTGGACTCTAATCAACTTGCCATGTTATCAGCCATAGTCACGGAATACAAGGCTATCAATACCGTAGTAGATGCCTATGAGGTCGTCAATTTCCCATCGGACTTCCTAAACTCACTTGATCTGGCTGCATTGCCACCACATCGTCTTTTTCTCCAATTATCTCCAAAAATAATTGGAGATACAGTGGGATCTCCAATTATTTTACTACGGAACCTCAACCTGCCAAAACTTCGCAATGGCACAAGGCTGTGTGTCAAGAAGATGCTGGGTACTGTAATTAAAGTGACTATCTTAACAAGAAATGGAGAGGGTGAAACAGTTTTTTCCCCACGGATAACACTCATTCCGACGGATCTCCCTTTTAACTTTAAGAGACAGCAATTTCCAGTGAGACTTGCATTCTCGATCACGATCAACAAGTCACAGGAGCAGTCTATTAAGTACTGCGGAGTGGATTTGAGATCGCCATGTTTCTCCCACGGACAACTTTATGTTGCTTGCTCAAGGGTGGGTTCACCCAAGAATTTATTTATTCTTGCTCCTGGAGGGGAAACTAAAAATGTTGTTTATAATCAAGTTCTGAGTTAAATTAATATTATAGTGAATTTGTAAAAGATTTTACTTCAAATCTTTATACTGTACTTATACTTTTAATTTCCTGTACATAAAATTACTTCAATTTTACACTATAGATAGAATTCATTCCTTTTCCTGTCTAATAGAAACTTGGGATAAATAAATACCCGGGCAACGCCGGGAAAGGACAAGCTAGTAGTATATAAATCCTGTCTTATCAGTCTTATCAGTCCTGTCTTATCAGTCTTGGACTCCAATCAAATACTTGCCATGTTACCAGCCATAGTCACTGAATACAAGGCTATCGATACCGTAGTAGATGCCTATGAGGTCGTCAATTTCCCATCAAACTTCCTAAACTCACTTGATCCGGCTGCATTGCCACTACATCGTCTTTTACTTACAGTGGGATCTCCAATTATACACTCAAACAACAAAACTTTATTAGGCAGCTACAAACACAAACAGACATAAGACACTGAACCCCAGAGGTGAGTCCAGGCACAAGTACTTACAGTTAGGCAATCTGGCCAGGCAACACAGCCTCCAGCAAAAGCTGGAGCCCCAAAACAAGGCTTTTATTGGCCAAAATGCCAGCTGAATGGCCATGAGTTAATTGGCCAGCCACACAGACACTTGCTTAAGTGCTAAGCTGCACCCAGCTGCTGATGATTAGCCATTTCACACAAGAAGATCAGCAACAGCTGGGGCTCTTGGTCTGTGTCCAAATTCTCCTGGTTGTTTCCCTGGGAAAAGCTCCACAAGGACTCCCAAGAGGCCAGGAGACACCCAGCTGATTTTTAGGGCTGACACCGGCCATTACACCCGCCGATCAGTCTGTGAAGAACAGCCCCCTTAAAAGCACATTAAAAAGCCAAACAAGGGTGACTTCACCATCTTGCAGAACCACCATCTTGTTGGCCTGCCCACCGCCCGCCCAGAAACGCCCTCTCCCACACTCCCCCAGTCCCGCCTGCATGCCTCTTCCTCTTGTCTCTCTGTTATTTTCCTCTATTGCTTCTTTTGGAATGCAAGCTCCGGAGGCTCAGAGATCTTTCTATTTTCAATTTCTCCCTTGCTATGCAACTCGACAGGCTGCCAGTTCATAGCGCAGGCAGGAAGGAGTTGGACCTGCATATGTTCTATGCTGGGCAGTGCAGGGTTGGGGGAAAAGTAAGGAAAGGGCAGGGAGGGAATGTAATAGGTTGGGGGGAGAGTGGCAATGGGGGTGGGCAGATTGGGCCTGGAAGGAGTGGTATTAGTGGCAGTGACAGATGCTGTATTTTATCCTCCTTCCAGGGCCAATCCACTGAAACGGGCAATGTGGACATATACTAGCAATTTAGCA
>JAJKFI010000125.1:661101-680177 GCA_029204185.1 Lerista edwardsae | reverse complement strand
ATTTCCAGTGAGACTTGCATTCTCGATCACGATCAACAAGTCACAGGGGCAATCTATTAAGTACTGCGGAGTGAATTGGAGATCGCCATGTTTCTCCCACGGACAACTTTATGTTGCTTGCTCAAGGGTGGGTTCACCCAAGAATTTATTTATTCTTGCTCCTGGAGGGGAAACTAAAAATGTTGTTTATAATCAAGTTCTGAGTTAAATTATTATAGTGAATTTGTAAAAGATTTTACTTCAGATCTTTATACTGTACTTATACTTTTAATTTCCTGTACATAAAATTACTTCAATTTTACACTATAGATAGAATTCATTCCTTTTCCTGTCTAATAGAAGCTTGGGATAAATAAATACCCGGGCAACGCCGGGAAAGGACAAGCTAGTAGTATATAAATCCTGTCTTATCAGCTCTTTATTCTTCAGGCATATAAATCTTACTGTGACTCAACTCATGTTCTTCTTGCAAAAGCAGAAGTGATTATATCTGTTGGGCTGGCATTGCAGGGGGTGGGTAAGAGAGAACAGAGGCAAATATTGATCTGTGTCTCCTACACTTGATCTAGGGGAAAGTTATGGGCACTCAGGATCTACTGGCATGAAGGCGGCTTCAGTGCACAGAACTCTGGGCTAGACTGCGACCTTGGTTTCTATGAATGACTAGAGGTGGATAAAAACTTTTTCAGATTTTGGTGTTTTCCAAAGTTAGAAGTGTCAAATAGGTTCTATTTGTTCCCTTTGAGCAAGATCCTTACTACTCCCATGACACACCAGAATTTTTAAGATAAAAGAAAAGTTTGTTAAGGAGTCATACTGATACTACAAAAACATCAACATTCTTTCACCACCAACACAGTGGTAAGAATAAAATGTCATGTTCTTCAGGAGACAGCATGCATATGTAACAAAATAAATAGCCTCTCACAGCTTTACATCACTTGCACGGTCGGTTGTTAAACTACTCCCAGTTGTTCTGCTCCAAGATACAATACTTCTAACTGGATAGAAGTCTCACCACTTCTAATGTGGTGAGATAGCCTCTGGTTGAGTTCTCAGCCCATCTTATATATGTCTTAATCTCTAGCCCTTTTCAACACCCAATCATTGTCTTTCCTCTACACAGCAGATGCTGACTATCATCATTCTCCCAGGTGGCAATCATTTACCTTCATTCTCTTCTCACTTTAAAGACTCCCACATATAAAGGCTAAATTCCCAAATTACTCTAACATTTTACTTAACTCCTTCCTATCTATGACAAGAAGTGCAGAAAGCAATGTTATGTTTTATTATTCCAAGGGCACATTTTATGAATTATAATTGCTCTAAAGGTGTATTAGGTAGGTGATATATGCAGCCATTTGCATGAAGATACGTTAGAGAATATGTAGAGGTTTTAGAGAATGGTGGTTTGTTATTTTTTTCAGATTTCACAGATTTCTGGGTCATTGTTTGTTACAAAAATGTATAGGTGGGCACAACCCTAACTTGGAGTTAGGCTGGCACAGTTAGGCCAGTCAGGTTTAGCTGGCACAAGGGCCACCGTAAAACACATTTGGACCACCTCAGAGTCAGGGAGGATGGCGCACGTCTGTGTGCTGACCTCTCTGACTCTGAGAATGGTCCAAACATACTTTACGGTATCCCTTGTGCCAGCTAAACCTGACTGGCCTAACTATGCCAGCCTAATTCCAAGTTATGATTGCACCCAGTGGTGTCATTCAAATAATTTAGGAACAGGAACTCACTTTTGATTGGCACTTGTCGGGAACCCGGAACCAGCCACGGAGCCCATTAGGATCCGGAACGCCCGTTCTGGTTCGTTCCCCCTGAATGACATCACTGATTGCGCCCCGTGTTAGACAATACGTAGAGGTGTTAGATAATGGCTTTATTTTTTAGTAGATTCAGTTTTTTGGGAAGGTTACCAAAAAAAAAGAGAGAGAGAGAGAGAAGCGCAGAAAACAGTGTCATGTGTTTTTATTTTATCACTGATAACTGCACAATGCTACATGGTTACTTGGAAGTAAGTCCCATTTTATTCAGCAGCACCTACTCTCAGATATGTACAGTATGTACATAGGATTGCCGTCCAAGACACTTGGATTGCCACAAGATAATGTGGAGGATTATTCTCTGTTTCTCTTTTACCATTTCACTAGCTAATAAGGTAAGTGTTGCCATTTTAAACAAAAGGTGACTTGATCTGTAGTAATTCATACCTGCACATTAATTGGAGAGGAATGGCATATTTACATTTCAGCTTTATCAATTGTAATTTGAAGCCTAATTTGAGGTGCCCAGTGCCTTGTAATTCTTGGCCAACAAAATACCCATGACCATCTATTTGACACCCCTAATGTGTTTGCTTGAGGCTTTTCCAGCCAGTATTGACTGTAATTCTGTGAGAATGAAACAAGTACTTGTGTGATAGATTTGTGCAAGCTTTCCCCAGCAGTCAGAAGAATTGACTATATGGGAGTGAACACATTCAATACTCTTTCAGTTCAGAGCATCTTTTCAATTATGCTGGGAATAAATGATTGTGTGGACTTTTAGACTGAGTTTATCTGTGGATGTGAAATCATTAAAAGCAATATAAGCTTTATTCACTCTGTTGCTGGTGGATATATTAATCTACCTCCAAATGCTCAAATCAGTAACAGAGTTAGCAAATGGTCTGTACCTCCCTGCAGCTCAGCAATCCATCAATAACTAGAATTAGCAGCAGAAGTGATGATGGGAAAAGCAATTTGAGACACAGAAAAGTATCAGTTCAATTGATGATGGTAATTTCTAAGTCACCAGAGACTGATTCATACGCATGGCTTCTCTGGGTAGAATTTTGCACACTCTTGTGCCGCATAAGTATGTTAAGGAGGCTTATCAGGACGTAGGTTGGCTGGAACTGAGACCTGCCAATCAGGGTCAGCTCTAAATTTGAAGGGATTTTCGGGTTGATAGTGAGGCTTATCTTCCTTGGCATTGTCAACCTGCATTTTTCATGATGTCAACAAGGCTAAAAATAATACCACGTTATGCTCGGTTGCTGTCTTCTTCCAGTGCCTTCGCCAACTCAAAATGGGAACTTTACCTGTGCCATCAGGTTAAGGAAAGAACTAAGGGCGCAATACTAACCTGCATTGGAATAGGGAGGCCGATTTACCTGTGCTGCAACCTAACAATGTTAAGAGATAGAATTGGCTGAGTGCGGGGCAAGGGAATATTTTCCCCTTGTCTCAGGGTAAGCCCCAGTCAGCCTTATGGGGCTGCTTGGATTTGCGCCACAAAAGAGCAGGCACATGGCCAGAAGCGGCCCAAATCAGGGCCACCAGCCTAGGTACGGGGAGTGTTGGGCCGTGTCCCATCTCTGCCCATGGCACCGCCCCGTTATGCCTCCCACCCACCTCTGGCATGCCTTCTGCATGGCCCTGCACTGGCAGAGCTGCGTGGCCCTGCTGCTTGCGCCGGCCCAGTGACCAAATCTGTGATGCAGACGTGCCTTACAGCACGTTTGTGACAGCCCTGTTCTGGCACAAAAGCGCTGCACTGGTGCAACACCAGGTTAGGATTGCACTGTAAGTGTAACAAATTATTGCCTCTTAATGCTAAGATGAGGACAGCTGACTATTTGTAAGGGAGAACTGGGGGACAGGATGAGTCATTGATCCTTCCCCTGCAATTCCTACACTCAGTGCATATTTATTCCGCTTTCCCCTCAACCAGGCTATAAAATTAGTCTTCTCTCTGTAGGTCCTACTTAGCTCTTCCATGCTTTCTGCAGCATAAAACAGCTGGATCAACCCCCCTGGTAGGCAGATACTTCCACCATGGTCCCAGTCCAGGTGACCGTTTCCAACTGCTATTTGTCAAGGGGAAAAAAAGCTCATTGGCTTGTGGGAGCTTTTTTGCCTTGACAAATAGCCACAAGAGCCTATCCAGATTGGGACTGTGGCAAAGGGGCAGGGTTAAAATCTTTCTGCTTTTATCTTCAAGAATCTCATAGTGATATAGAAGCAGAAGTCCCAGTTAGTTGTCCTCTACCCAAAAATTACCTGCTAGTCTCAATTTTCTGAGGAGACAATCCAGCTGCTACTTGCTGTAAAAAATATTTAGTTCAAGCATCAAAACATTAAGCATATGCTTCCTCTGATGTGTTGTTTGAACCTTAGCCCCATGATGTACTGGAAAAGCAACAGAACTGCCAACTAGACATTATTCCTTAATGCCACAGAATTCAGTGGGGAGGGGGGAGGAAGAGTTGCTTGCCAGGTAGAATCAGTGGATAGGGGATATCATGTTAAGATATATGACAGAGAATTAAAACTTATTGCATTTTGATCAGTTAACACACCAACATTTCCAGTTAGAACTGCCCTGCTGCACAAGACAAGCTCAGTCAACCCATCCATCCCCTGCCCAATTCCATCAGTCCATGTGGCTGATCTTGGGCCGTGGTCCTAACACACAGGAAGAAATATGAAAGTGTTTGCAGTATATTAAGCCACAACTGCATCCATCTAGTCCAGTGGTTCTCAAATATCTTGCACCAGAAGCCACGTTTGAGAATGGCACTGTGTCGACTCAGGACCCACAGAAAGTGATGTCATTGCCAGAGGTGACATCATCAAGGAGGAAGTGCCATCATTGTAATTAAATGATACTCCTGGAATGCAAACTCCTCACTTGGACTGCAGCAATTTCACAACCATGAAAAAAAAAAAAACCAGAGAGCAAGATTAGGACAAAATATAATGTAAGAACAATGAACAAAAACAATTTTTTTAAAAAAAAAACTGTACTCCTGTACTCCTGAATAAGTTATAAGGGGTGCTTCAGATATCCATTATTTTATTGTGGGGAAAAGTGTATTGCTGCAGTGTATAAGTGTCCTGGACAGGCAATTATCGTGATTTGGAAAGCAGCTTAAACTGCTGAGTGTTTTATAAAAATGAGAATATACGATTGGCTCCACAGAGGTGGTGTTTGAGTTGTGAATGCTGCAGTGCAATTAAGCCCATTGTGCATGTGATTAATGACAATGATTAACAGTCCAATTCTACCTAACTACACCCTCCCCCCCCCCGCAACTAATGCAGGTATCTCAATGGAGTGCACGTTGCATACTAGAGTGGGGAGCAGTTGCCATGTTGTTCCCTTGCACTGAGGAAAGCCTCTGATTTTTCTACAGGTCACCTTGGTCCTATGTCAGCTATTTTGCTGGCAGAGAACAAAGGAGTGTCACAATGGCAGAAAGGGAAAAGGCTAGGCTGCTGCCATATATGAATGCTGCTGGTCCTACCCCATTTCTACCTCCCTCACCCCCTCCCCACTTATAGACTTCCCTGTTTCTCTGCCGTCCCTCCCCCCCAACCCGGCCCCACCATCACTTACCTCGCACCAGCATATGGAGACTTCTCCGCTGGTCAACAGGCCCAGCCACCAGCAACTGCATTGGCAGCCAGTGAAAGTAACATTTCCTTGGCGTGCTCCTCCTTCCACTGGTGGAATGCACATTCTGCTGGGGGTGAAGAGGAGTAGTTTTGCTGCCACTTCTGCATTCAGTTTGCACAGGTGTTTCTGCTTTTTTATTCCAATGAGGAACCTTATACACAATTAAGAGCACAATCCTAACCTGGAGTTAGGCCAGCACAGTTTGGCTGACACAAGGGCAGTGGTGTTATCCTACCGGTTCGCTGGGCTGGATATCCGGGTGAACGGCAGCCCGCCCGTCGCGTACCACAGCATTACGCCGTTTGCGTAACGTACCCAAGCAGCGTAACTGGTTACGCAAATGGCGTAATGCAGTGGTACGCGACGGGCGGGCTGCCGATCATCCGGATGTCCCGCCCAGCGTACCGGTAGGATAACACCACTGCACAAGGGCCCCTGCAAAACGTGTTTGGACTACTCTCGGAGTAAGGGAGGATGGCGCACATCTGTGTGTGGGCCTCTCTGACTCCAAGAGTGGTCCAAACATACTTTATGGTGTCTCTTGTGCCAGCCAACGTTGCTGGCCCAACTGTGCCAGCCTAACTCTGGGTTAGGATTGCGCCCTAAGTTACCTATGCATGTGATGTGCAATAATGTTTAACTGGTGTGCAGTTCGTTGTCCAAATGTGCATAGCCGGCATCTCAACGATCCAAATCTGCTTTGCAAAAATCACATCTCTCTTTTTGCAGTTGGTATTGTGCAGGAAAGGTGAAACAGCCATGAAAATAAAAGGTGAGGTTGGCATGCTCTTAGACATAATGGTTTATATCCTTCCAAAGCTTAAATTCTGTGAATAGAAGTTCACTCACAGAAAGCAAATTGTACTCCTAGAAGAGGCCTTCTGCTCTTGAAAAAGTCCTGTCTGTAAGTGCCGCTCTCATTCCATGAGTGAAGAAACACAAGGTTAGGGAAAAATTCAATATCTTTTATCAGGACAAGTAGTCTTGGGAATAAGGAAAGAGGACTTTGCACTTCATGTCATGAACAGAAAAATCTATAAAGAAGATGTGGCATGTGCCGGCTGGCTGGAAGCTGCTGAATCTGGAGCTCTTTAGAATGAGTGAGAAGGAAGGTTTCATCAGGGAGGGTGTTGCTTTAATTAGAGAGCATTCTTTTTCTCAGAGGATTCAGGTCACTCAAGCCCCCAGAGACAAAACAGTGGGAGGAAGGGGAGGAACATATAAAAACCAGACTGAGTAGTGTTTCTTGACGGGAAAATTAATTAGGCCGAAAAAACAAAAAGAGGATGGAGATAGAAAATTGTTCTGGGTTTTATTAAAGCAGCGCTGTGGCGAGAGCTTAATGCATCTGTCCAAGATTTTCCGATTTAAACCCTTCTGATAGCACTAAGGAAGAAAAGGCTAGCAACAGAAAAGCATACTTTTCAGCAGAAAAGCATACATTCAATCACCATAAAACAAGCAAGTGGGACTTGATTCCAAAACAGTCTGTTTCTTTTCACTAATAAAAGTCAACGCCTTACAGGTAGAGGAGGTTTTTTTGTAAGTGAAAGCACAATAAAAATACATAACAGAACTTTCTGCACTTCCCATTTTTGTAAAAAAAAAAAGGGGGGGGGCAAAACAGAACACAAAAACCCCACCCTGAAATTTGTGAAATCTGTAAAAACAACAACCCGTTCTCTGAAACCTTTACATTTTCATCTCTATGTGCATGTGGCTGCATCTGCTGACATTATGCCACCAATATCACCTACCTGGTACACTTTTAAAGTGATTATAATTATAATTTATAAAAATACATATAAAAACATTTTTATGGAATAAAAACACACAACACTGTTTTCTGACTTCTAACTTTGGAAAACACCAAAATCCCCAAAAAAGTAAAACCTACCTCTTTTCACCCACCTCTGTTTACAGGGCTAGGAGCTTTAGGAAGGAACATTTGGTGCCAAAGTTTCACTGATAAGCACCTACATATTCCAAAGGAAGGGGTAAGTGTTTTTGGTTCTCAAAGCAATTTCTAAGGTCATTGTTACTGCCAGCCTCCCATATTGAGAATGGTGGACTTTCCTAGACAAGATGGAGTAGTGCTGCCCCTCAGCCCCTTCCACAGGTTCCTGCCTCATTCTGCTCAGCCAGCCTCGGCTTCGAGGCTGCTGCCCCCATGCCAATTTTCAACTTCCCTGGCAATTTTGAATAACTCCACCTTGCCTAGCCACGAAGACCAAGGAAAGGCTTTCGCCGCTGTTTCTGCAGTCCAGAGCGTTTCACTGGCGCTCTGGGTGTGAGGCTTCTTTGGGAGACTGTCCCCATCGCTATTGGAGCTGCAATTGGGGTGGGGGGAATTCTTCGCTTTCTGTTCTGTAGGCGCCAGGCGCTGTACAGAACCGGCTGGCTCAGCCCACTCGTCACTGATGTCGTCACTGGCTAGGAACAAGCTGGCTCCGCCAGCCTCTGGCTTATGATGTCACTTCCGGTGGGCGGGTCCTGACACGTGCCAATCAAAAGTGAGTTCCGGTTCTTAGATCATTTGGATGCCACCACTGTTTTAACCCCATGTAACTTCTGCTTTATTCAGTCTCTGCTGACCAGCCTACTGTTTAACAAGCAGGGCTCCCCATGTAATGTATTTTGAATATGTCTCTCTCAGAGTGTTCACAGGGGAATTTGGTGTGAAGTCTCTCATTGAAACTGAGACTGAGACTTCTGGACACCAGCCGTACCTACCTTACCTCTGGTTGTGGTGCAGAGAGGATGGTGCATGTCTGTGTGCCAGCCTCCATGTCTCCCAAAGTGACACAAACTCACTTTACAGTGCATTTGCAACACTTGTGCCAGCCTACAGGTAAATTAGGATTGTGCTGTATCATTTATTGTTATGGCCTATGATTGCCACGAATAGATTTTCATATTCATACAAACTACACATCATGGACATGAAAAATCTCAAAACCACACATTTCACTCTTCAGTTGCACTGACAGTTGAGAAGAAGATGTGATACCCCTTTAGAACAATAACAATCTCAAACATTCTATAATTACAGATGAACTCACATGATGGTGTTACAGCAGAATTATGATCACTTAGATGGTCCAGAAATGTACCTGCACTTATATATCTATTTTAGAAACAGGAACATTCCTTCTAAATTTCCAAGGTCAAGTGCTTGCTTTTAAAGCACTTATCAGAACGCATGTTCAATTTTATGACATTTTAGCCCGATCCTGTGCTGCCAGGCTACCATAGGAGCAGCAGTGCCAAAATGGGTACCGCTACTTGCTGCAGGAACTTCGGCAGCTGCCAGGGTCATCTCATCCCCTTCCCCCAAAGAAAATCTCAGGTCCCGCAATGGGACTACTTCAATCTCTACCTGAAGACAGGGTTGTGGTGAGCGCAGCCACCAGTCCCCTCCCCCTCCCAGGGCTGCTCTTCCCCTCCCCCTGCTCCACCTCACCCCCCAACCTGTAGCTGTGATTAAGAGTGCAATCGTAACCTAGACTTAGGCCGGCACAAGTAAAGTCAGCAAAGTTTGGCCAGCACAAGGGCCACCATAAAGCACGTTTGGACCAGTCTCGGAGTCAGGGAGAATGGCACACATTTGTGTGCTGGCCTCTCTGACTCTGAGAATGGTCCAAACATACTTTACAGTGGCCCTTGTGCCAACCAAACTTTGCTGGCCGAACTTGTGCTGGCCTAAGTCCAGGTTAGGACTGTGCCCTCAGAAAGGAAAAAAAAAAAAACTATTTACAACATTGACACATGCAAAATAACCATACATCCCTCTCCCTTTCCAGCATTCCATCAATGATGTCCCTGTTCTGCCCTTCCTCCTCCTGCCTTTTTCCTGCCCAGAAATGGCTTCACGCTGGCCAAACTCAGCCGGCACGGGACCAATGTACCTGGTAGTCCTGGTGGCTTTCTGGGCTCATGCTGCTCTCTGCATCGGCCCAGCAGTTCTCATGCTGGTGTGAATGTGCCTTATGCCACATTTGCCACAGCACTGGGGTGACGCAGACAACATGTGTCGGCGTATCCAGGGAAAATGGCACCCATGGCAAGCAATGAAATTGCACCCCTATCAAAACATGCTAACATTCAAACATTTAGATTGGCACTTGTGTTGGGACCCACCGGAAGTGACGTCTTTTTTTAGGCCAAGATCACCACCCCCATTTCACCAGACTCAGAGCACCAGCCACAGAACAAACTCCAAAATGCCCCCTAGTGCCAGGCATAAAATGAAACCCCTTTTAGGCCAACAACCCCCCCCCCAATGGTGGTATCTAAAGTGGGAGGAACCAAAATGCTGGGTGGGACGTACGGTTGATTGGCAGCCCGTCCGTTCCGCCGCCTGCCTGCCCGCCGCTCGGGCTGCCCCCGGTTGGCGCGCCCCACCGCTGCTCACCCAGGCACCTGGCACAGACCCCACTCATCCCCCCCGGTGAGCAGGCACCCCCTCCGAGGCCAGGGCAGCCCGCACGGCGGGCGGGCAGGCGGCGGAACCAAACAGACGGGCAGCCAATCACACGTAAGTCCTGCCCAGTGTACTGGTTCCTTCTGCTTTAGAAACCACCACTGCCCTCCCCCATTTCACCAGACTCAGAGCACCAGCCACAGAACAAACTCCAAAATACCTCCTATTGCCAGGCATAAAATGAAACCCCTTTTAGGCCAAGCCCCAATTTCACCACACCCAGAGCACCAGCCACAGAACAAACTCCAAAATGCCCCCTAGCGCCAGGCATAAAATGAAACCCCTTTTATAATGAACTTACCCAAGCAGGCCCAGGCATCTCTTCACCTCCACTGGTCCTTGCTTGCCTCTTCGCCACCACCGGTCGCCTCTTCCCTGCCGCTGCTTGCCTCTTCTTCGCCTTCGCCACTTGCCACCGCCTCTTCTTCGCCGCCACTCCCTGCTCGTCTCTTTGCCGCCGCTCGCTTCTTCGGCACCACCACCGCTTGCCTCGCCACCTCTTTGCCGCCACCACTCGCCACCGCCGCCGCTCGTCCTCGCCACTCTGCTCCGCGACCACTCCGCTCGTCCTCTCACTGCCACGCTGGTCTGGCCCATCCACCACGTGCTTTGTAAACTGCCGCTGCTGCCTGGTGAAGTACGCAGGCGCTGAGCCTGTAATTCAAATGGGTGGTAGGGACCGCCCACACTGCCAACCAGCCTCTCCGCTCTCCAATCCACCTTAAGGTGTGGAGCCCTTAAGGTGGGCCAGTAGCAGTTGGTGGGGGTGCCATGTTGTGGGGGAGCACCATGCAAACGGCGCCCCTGAAAAATGGTGCCCATGGCTTTTGCCACCCCTGCTATACCCTAAACACACCTCTGATGCCTCGCCTGAGGAATAAATACATCCTTAAGATAACACTGCCCTGCAGTCCAGAGGCCCAAGCCAGCCTGGAGTAAGACAGCACAGAAGCCCAGAGCATACAAAAAGAGAAACATAGGCTGCAGTCCTGCTCCTAAATATTAAAAAAGAAGTTCCCAAAACAGTGCAGGCATTGGAGCACTGAGTTATTTTGAATCAAGCCACAGACACAGCCTCTATATGTCCCCAATGCTCCTGTAGCCATAAATACAATGGTGGCACGAAGGTGTCCTGGGCCCTTAACCGATTTTTGGTTTGAGGCCTCCTGGCATGTATCACTACCACTTGATGCCCCCTGCTTTAATTCTTCTCTCCCTGGGCTTACCTAGGCTAAGGCAAGTGATGGGGGCAACAGTGACCTGGTAGGGAGGTGTTTCTTCCTCCCCACTCTTCCTGCCAGGCCATTTTGCCGCCCTCCCTTTTATTCCACAGGGCTGGGCGTGAGCTCAGATGAGTAGGGTGGCAGCAATGGAGATTGGCAGATTGGCATTTTATCCTTCCCTTCCTTTTCTTCCCTGCAGGTCTGCTGGCACCTGGTTGTTGTCCTCGTCACATTCCTGCTTCCTTCCTGCCCCATGACCAATGGTCATGCATGCCCCTTGGAATGTCTTTGACTGCATTGACTGCTGCACTGGGGAAAAAAAACAAGGAAATGCTGAAGCAGACACTTCCTCCTTCTGCCTCCAGAGCAGTGATTTTCAACCTTTTTTTACCTCATGGCACACTGACAAGTCATTAAAATTCTCAAGGCACAGCATCAGGGTTTTATTTATTTATTTATTTATTTATTTATTTATTTATTGACAAGGCACACCACGCTGCCACTAGGGGCTTTGCATTCCTCCATGGCCCTACTAATACATGACCCTCCCCCAAACGCCCACAGCACACCTACAGACCATTTGCAGCACGCCAGTGTGCTGAGGCATACTGGTTTAACATCACTGCTCCAGAGGGTAATTGGGATTGTTCCAAGAGGCCCTCTAAAGAGGGTTCCTAGGAGCAACCACTTCTGATATCCTAAGTCACATTTTGCTCCTATTGCTTTTAGTTTGGGGGCAATCAGGGTCAGCTGTGGGCCCTCAGCTAGTGCCAGACCTGACCAGCCTCCAGCCCCAGTGCTGCCTATGATGACCAGCTCTTATCAGCGCTCCTGCTATTCTTCTCTTATTCTGTTTAATTGATGTTGATGGTGCTCGTAGCAGCAGTGATGTTAATGTGGTTTCCATCCATCCATCAAATTTATATACTGCTTTTCAACACAAAAGTTCACAAAGCAGTTTACAGGCAAATAATAATAATAAAGTTAAATGGCTTTAACTTATTTCTGGCTTTAACAATATTTCTGTGAATGTTAATGGTTTCTGGTTGTCGATTGGTTGCCATAAAGTGGGAAAAATATAAATTAAATATATATATATATATAAATGAAAAAGGGCAATATTCATTGTAGAGCTTTTTGCATCCATTCTGTTAGAATGACAAGGAGCCATGCATTCCAGTTTCCCAGAGAATTGTACCATGAACAGAGAATTGTTTATGGAATTAAATACCTTATAACAGTGGTTCCCAAACTTTTTTGATGAGCTTCTCTCTTGATCTACTGGGCCATTGGCCAAGGCTCCCCATTAGGGCTACATCCTATACCAGGGATGGGAAACCTATGACACACGTGTCAAAGGCGACACACCACAGCATTTAGGGTGACACGCTACCATTCACCAACACCTGACAAAAACTGTTTTTTACTCATTTTTCATTTTTGTAAGTATCTGATGTTTCATTATATAATACATAACATCACACATGATTGGGCTGTATTTTTTATTTAAATAAAAGAACATAAAGAATTGTTTCTATTTTGTTTGGAGTGGGAGGTTGACACGAGTTGAGCATTTTCTAAAACGTTGACACACTGAGCCCAAAAGGTTTGCCATCACTATCCTATACATTGTATAGGTCAGCGGGTTTTTAGCAAGGATTCCCTTGCTCCCCTGGCTGGTTTCCATGTCTCACAGTTTGGGAACCACTGACAATTACAGTAAACATTTCCAAAATTAATGCTATGATTTTGGTTATATACTTTTACATAATGTCCCAACTAGATGTTCCATGGCAAACTTGATTTCCTGAACTGGGTTTCTTGCTAAAATGTCTTGTGCAGCCAAGCTTGTTTTGGTTTTTAAGGTTAAGGCTTTCACTTTAATGTTAAGGCTTTTACTTGTCTATTTCCTTTTACATGACTTCACACTGTATGGTTATTTTAAACTTTGGTTGTCCATCACCTGGAACATTTTAAGTGAAAAGTGTTTTAATGAACTACATAACTAAATACAGACAAACTATATTTCATATCACTGCAACCACATATAAACATTTCCAATGAGATAAAAAATAGTATTGCACCAGTTGCACATCATTCCCAGTTCCTAAAGGAAGCCCCCTTTTCAGTAATTGATCCCAATTGTGATAAGCTAGGACTGTCTAGGACTTCAGTTCTGGTTAATTTGTTCCAGTTTGGTTTGGTCATGATTCCTGAATACTTTTAGCTGGATTGAGGCAATTCTCTCGACAGCTACAAATGCCTCTTTTCAGTGCAGTCCTACAAAGGTTTATGTTAAAGTCCCATTGTGCTCAATGAAATTTACTCTCATTGTACAGATGGTGCGTATAAGATTGCAGCCTAAAACATACATATGAGCTCAATATGAAATAGAACAAAACGATCTAATCAGTCACACTTCCAGTATTTTGGCTAATTTTAACTGAACTAATTCTAACTTGAAGATATACAAGGCAGAAACCAGATCCTGTCTTCGAACATAATGGAGCAATGATAAAAGCAGAATTACACTGCATGTCTTATTTTAAATTAAGGCAACAATTTCCTTCCTAATCCTTCCATCCTTTTATTGGCACCTCACAATTTTGAAAATCTTGAGACATGTTTAACTACAGCCTGTTGAGGCACTTCTAACCTCCAGTAACACTTTGACACTGAAATAATGATGCTTTGCAGCTTCACAACCACAAAAGATGAAAAAATACAATTAAAAGCAACAGTAGAAAGGTGTTTGTTGTTATTGAATGTAGCTCAGCCTTTCTTTAATGCAGCGCGCTGGAGGAAACCTCAGTCTGTATGGCAAGTGCATATGCGTGATAGCTTATCTGATTCCATTCAATATTTGCTGGAGAAATCAGAGCTCTCTCAGGCTACAGCAGCACATAATCTCCTTGAAGGTTTTCCGCAGCTCTCGACTCCGGAATGCATAAATCAGCGGGTCAATAATAGAATTGCACATGATGAGGATGAGGTACAAGTTAAAATGGGACATGAAGCAAATGCAGTATGGATTGTGAGGACATGAGATGTAGAAGAGCAAGTGGAGGAAGAGGGGGGCCCAACACACCACAAACACTCCAATCAAGATGGTCAAAGTGATGGCGCCCTTCATGTTGGCGCCTTGACGGATTGGGCCACTCCCCGAGAGGATTGCAATCTTTTTAATATGCAGCCGAGCCAGCATGAACATGTGGACGTAGAGGGAAGCCATGAGGACTAGCATGGTGAAGAACATGGTGATGAGACAAATTATGACAACACTGCTGTCGGAGTAAATGATGAACAAAATGCCAGAAAGTGTGCAAGCAGCCCAGATGCAAGTGATGATGATGCCCACGCGCCTCACCGTCATGATGTTGTGATACTGGAGAGCGTAGAAGATCGTGAAATATCTATCCACGGCTATTGAAAGCAAACTGCAAATAGAGGCCAGCAAGGAGCTACAAATCACAGAGTCAATGATATTGTCAATGTTTATGATGAAGCTTTGGGTGCCCGCATCGGTGTTGTTCAACAGGGTGATGACAATGGTTTCCAATCCGTTTGAGACGCTCACCAGCATGTCAGCCACAGCTAAGCTGCAGATGAAAAAATACATGGGCGAATGCAAATTCTTGTTCTTGGCAATGGCCACGATCACCAGAATGTTCTCTAACAAACTGACAAAGCCTAAAATGACAAACACTTCTGGTAAGACAAAGAGTTGCTCGTAGCACCCTTCCAAAGAGTAACCCTTGCCCACCGATCTATTCAGGCCAGCCCCATGCAGTCTGTGGCTGTGATTCCAGGAGTTTGGAGGCTGATGAACTCCATTCTGATATGTGAAGTTCATCTTAAAGAGCACTGATCCCAAAGGAGGTGGTATGTAGCCAGCTTGCTGCTCCTTAATTAAATCCACTGGAGTCGGTTTTTCTCCTTCAGGTGGTTTGGGGGGATTTTCACTGGCTAGACAGTTTCAGAGTGAACAAGTAGACAGTCCCAAGCAAGAGCATGGCATACACAGCCCAGCAGGAAATCAGTCTCTGACATGCAAAGTCAAGATGCTGTGTTTTGCAATCATTGCTATCCTTCATATCCTGCAATCATTTTGCAATCATTGCTTATCCACAATTTCCCTGCTCTGGATGCTGCTTCTCTCATACGGAGCCTGGAGTTTCAACTGAGGCTGTTCTTCTCTGCAAAGCCACTAAATGGAAATGCTCTGGTTCCCTGCCTCTGAACAGAATAAAATAATAATTTCCAACTATAGTCTATTCAGCTTCCCATACAGTGCCTGTCTGCTGCCGCTTCTTTTACTGTGTTGGAGGGAAACATAGTCAGAGGCATGCCACACCTCCAGTTTGCCAATCAGCCAATAGAGAGCAAAGGATGTGAGAGATGCTGAATACAGTTCAGATGCTTCACAGCTATTGAGAATTGCAGGAGAGTCAATAGGAGTACCGCAGATTGGATTTGCTTAGATTTTTGTTGAGAATGGGTCACATTATAACTTCTGGCATCCAAAGATGTACAGATCCTACGAGTGAGAACTTCTAGTGTGTATTTGTTCTTTGCACATAGAGAGGTTGCTCTGTTTGGAGGAGGAATGCCCAGTTTCCACAAAGGCTTTTGCTACATTGAAGTAATGGCCCCGTCAAATTGCATCAAGTCTCTGATATTACACTGATGTTCTCAAGCAGTTGTGTGCTACAGTGTGATTAATGGGCAATGATGTGATTGATGGGTGCCACTTCATCGCAGTGGGAATGGGAGAAAGCCCAGGTGAAAAAAGGAAATGAAATAATGGGAGCAGCAACAGAAAAACTGAGACACACGAGCTGAGTGGTAAGTCTCATACCGATGGGGGATAATACAAAGCCATGGAAAGTAACAGAAGAGAAATCAGTGCAACCCATTACAACAGTTTTAAAATTAAGTTGGATACTTAATTTAGCACCAAAGCAATGAACACTGTTTGCTAATTGCAGAGTGATATACACGCTAGAATGTCAGAGGAACCAAGTGAATTGTGACTTCATCATGTCATTGGTCCTAATGAGGTTTTTTAAACTTCTAGATAGCATATATGGAAGGCCTGATCCAGATTGGTGCTCTTCGCCCTGGAAGGAAAGCTTCCATTAGCTCAATGGAGATACTTTTTGCAGGACAAATGGCACACACAAGGGAAGTGATATGGATTAGGACATGGCAGGGAGCTGTCTATTCTCCGCCATAGTTCCAATCCTAATCTCCTCCACACACAAAGAAAACATGTTTTTTACAGAGGAAAAGCAGGCATGCCAGAGTCACTGATGAGATTAAAGTCACTTCTACTTCAGCCTTCAATCTGACACTCTAATGCAGGGATGTGCAGTCTTTTTCATCTTTTGGCACACTGAGAAAGAACTAAAATTTTCAAGTCACACCACCTCTCTCTCTCTCTCTCTCTCTCTCTCTCTCTCTCTCTCTCTCTCTGTGTGTGTGTGTGTGTGTGTGTGTGTGTGTGTGTGTGTGTGTGTGTTATAATTTACAAGGCACACTGCACTGCCTCCCAGGGACATTCCCAGTGGCCCTACTAAGAAATGATCCTTCCTCAAACTCCTGTGGCACACCTGCGGACTATTTGTGGCACATCACTGTGCCACAGCACAGTGGTTGAAAATTGGTGCTCTAACGTTTAACACCTAGTTTGGGCCTAGGACTGGGGAAACGAGATTCAAAACTTGAGGTGTGACCTCGAGCAAGCTGCTGTCTTTCAGCCTTATAGATTTAGTAAGACTGTTGTGAAGAGACAATGGCACTAAAGTGCAAAGTGCAAACAAGGACCAATTTCTACCCCAAGGACATCTCTGTTTTCATCATAAAAGTTTAAAACTGGATAATATTCAGGATACTCTTACTAGGGGGAATTGGTTGTTACTGGAAGTTCAATCTTATAAATATTTGGGAATTATATCACAAACTTAGCTGGACACCCCATAAAAAATCTGTTATTTCTTCCACTTCTCATCACCTTAAAGCAATTTCTAAATTCCATTATACCTCTGGCAATCAATATGTCCCTGCAGCTCTTCACATCTCTTTAATTAAAATTCTTTCCCATTTACTTTATGGAGTTCCCATTTGGATAGCGGCTGTCAATCATGATTTCGATCACCTTGCAGCCTCCTTTCTTAGGAGAATATTTGGTTTGCCAAATTCCATCCGTCTCTCTACAATACTTCTCGAACTGGGGATTCACCTCCCCTCTACCTTAGCCTGGTCCTTAACATTCAAGTTCTGGCTATGACTGTTTCTTAACAGTCACCCCAATTCTTTATTATTTGCCCTTCTAAAAGACTCATATTCCTCCAAATGGCTAAAACTTCTTGATACTAAACTCACATCTCTTGACTTATCCCTGGAATCGTTTGTGGATACTGAGCTTCATAGGGCCCATTCCTTAATTAAATCAAAACTTTGGCAAGCTGAATTCGATCATCTTAGAGCTAATTTAAATCCTACCTGTTCCCCTAATTTTTTTGGCTTATCTCCTTCCCTGGGACGTCCCTCCCACTATTTTAGTTTATTGACTAATCCTAACTTGAGAAGAGCCTTTATGCTTGCCCGCTTTAATATTTTTCTGTCGGCAATTCATTATGGCCGCTTTTCTAAAACTCCACAAGATAAAAGAATTTGTCTCTTTTGTCACCAGACTCCAGACACTTTGGAACATATAATATTCTGTTGTCCAACCCATCAATATCTTCGAAATTTGTATCTGAAACCCTGGCTGTCGTCCCTTTCTAGCTCCTTTGCAGACCTTCTCCCTATCTTTCTGAGTGATTGTTGTGATCCCCTTACAATTTCTGTCGCGAGCATCTTAGCTGCAATTCTGAAATTAACCCCTGCATCGTGATTCACTATTCTCCTATTTCCATTTCCCCCTTTTCTTCTTTCCCCATACCTTACCTCGTAGAAATTGACAATTCCTGTGTCGATTTGTTTATCTAATTTATGTATGCCAATAAAGGTTATGGAAATGGAAATGGAAATAGTTGTTGCTGGTAGTGTTTTTTTATGAACAGCAAACCTGTGACTCATAAGAATTTTCTCCCCTCTGGAAATTGTTCAAGCTTCTTCTATTTTCTATTGTATTGCACTAGAATCTGGATTTTAGGAATTTATTTTAGCACAGAGCATACAAACATCATTCCTTTGTGCCTGCTCTTTTGTAAGTTCAAAACAATATGTGAAGCTTATTTAGGACTATTATAGGACTATTATTTAGGACTAATAACTAGAAAATAACCATATGCATAAAATGTAGTAGGTAAAATTATGCAACATTAACATTTACAGGGATATCTGAGAAAAGATGTCTTTTCTGCTTAATCTATTCTTGCGAAAATCCAGCTTTTGTATTATGAAATATAGTCAAAAGTTCCAGTTCAAACCTGTTTTATTTCAATTATCATTTTGATCTTTTTCATCTTGGCTAGTAATTGCCATCTGTCCATCATCTAACTAAAGAAACACATGTACAATTCTTTCCTTTATATAAACGGTACTGAAATGAATGTAATTGTCTCACCTGTCCTTGACAGGAATGAATGAAACATCACAGTATATTGACTGAATACTATCAAATAGTGGTATCTTTCTGGTACCATTGTGTGAATTACCTTTGGTTAAAAAGAAAACCTCTCTACAGGTTGCCCCTGATTTACTATAAGGGCTTCCAATTTACAAACATCCCAACAGCCAAATTGTCTGCTCCTATCTTTTCAAGCAGATGTGATAGCACTTATTTTGGAGACAGAGGGAGATGCTGGTTTGTGAGTGGGAGTTGCTAGGATTGGGAGAGATACTCGCTATCCCTGATTTGAGAGAGAGAGAGAGAGAGAGAGAGAGAGAGAGAGAGAGAGAGAGAG